>QOCX01001333.1:23089-37647 GCA_005959815.1 Sarcophaga bullata | reverse complement strand
TACAGTGTAGGCAGATGGTGTACATTTCGTACAATTTCTTTCTGGACTGAGCTTTCATTTATTGAAACTCACTGTTAAAATTCCTTCTCATGAAATATTCTAATATTATTGGAGTCTATCAAGCAAATACCTTTGACTGTAGCGAGTGCGCTATTTTATCTGTACACTCTCTCTCTCTCTCTCTCTCTCTTCGAGATATAACCCGACTCTAAGGATTACAACATAATGATGCTCAGCGTGTAGTTTATGTATCAATCCACGCAAAAAGAAATTGATGCTTTTTATGGTTGCTATTATTAGTTTACCGATCCTTAAAGGGGTTCAACTTTCTTTATCCGAGATGATTAAATATCTTAGGCTTGTCCTTGATCCCTAGCTCTCGTGTAAGGACGGTTAAATATATGGCGGCCACTCTTGAGCCCAAGCTCTCATGGAAGGTATAACATTATTAGTAGGGCTAGGAAAGTGACAATAGTGCTTCATACCTACAAAAGGATCATAATCAAAATCTAGGTTCAACAGACCAACCATCACATACCAGCTTCAGATAGAGCCAATCTTGTTTAATGATGCATGCATCTGATAGATGATGTGTAAAGACTAATATCACTGTAAACAGATAGGCAGGATTCACAGGCAGTCACTTGTTCTGATCACCAGCCAACCAAGACATTATATGCACCATTTAGCTGCTTCTCCTCTGGCCTCCCATTAAGGCAATGGGCAGAGTTGGTAGCAGTACAATGGACATGCTGCCATTCTGGAAACACATAAACAAATCGGGTTGGATTATCTGATCCCTCTTAACTTTCAGGATTCGATTTAGGAATTCCAACTACGGATTTCTGATGAGAAGATTCGGAGGTTCTCATTCGGACCACTGATGACTTAAAGAAAAGTTTACAGGCTGGGCTGTGATATATTTAATAAGGATTTTGATATTAAGCACCCAAAACTGCAGTATTTTCTAAGCTGCACAATATTTGTTAAGTGGCTAGATTTTCTGTAAAATTTTCTTGAATTACTCGAATAATCAGGCTGCAATTAAGTTGAACGCCCGCCCTTGTCCATGAATGCCAAGGATTTTCAGAGAAATTTCGAGTCATACAAAGAAAACTCATACATGGGTTTCTAGACATAAGGATCTCATTAGGAATTGTATTGCTGATGACCTGGTCGCAGGCGGTAAGGAGCTCCCAATCCTCGCTCCGCTCATTTAAAGAGCATACGTATTCCGTTTGTCTGCATTAACTTGAATATTAAGCACTCGTTTTACAGGAAATTTTAACCTTCTTGGTAGCAGGAAGGTGCGTTCCAAATTGCCTGTCTCTACTGTCATAAATCGCATGGTTATACATTGTACAAAGGGTCGCCGTAGGTCTAGGTGGTAGTGTGTTGCCTTATTAGACGAAAGGCCTAGGTTCCGAAATCCGGTTCAGAACAGTCAAAACGACAACATGAAAAAAAATAATTTCTTCGGCCGACTTCTCTCCAGCAGAATTTCTGGCAAATACCTGAGAGTAAAATAAAATTGCCATGAAAGTATCTCAAAAATCTGCGTTCGGAGTCGCACTTTAAACTGTAGGTCGCCCGCCACTCCATGTAATAAAACTAGCACACACAACATAAGTGGTGTGAGAAGCTAGGCGCCTCAACACTGACGAAGGGGGTCTGTATGCCATACTGTAATGTATGTAGTATCTGTAAAACAATAATTTATCTCACGGGCAATTTGCTCCTTTAGGTAGGACAAGTCAATAAAGTTTTTGACATGCCTGCAAATGACTGTACGTTAGAGCCAATATGTCTACAGGAGAAGAAAGAACTGCCTTTTACCGTCTGCCGTCAGTACCCTGTGTCTTGTTGGACATCTCTCATTCTCTGAACATCGCTGACTAGATTCGCAATAACCAACATCTTTTTGTTGGATTTGGGATGCGTTTTCTCTAGAAAAATGCGTTGACTTCCGAATAAATTAATTATATAAGTCACAATGGGCTTTAAATCGTATCATCTCGAGGCTTGTCCGCCACCTAACCTAACTAACACTAAAGCATTTCTCGTTTCAAGATTTTTAAGAGAATGCTAAAAATATCTGTACGTCCCATTATAATCCACTCTTCATCGCAACAGCTGTTAATTCAGCTATCGACTTGTGAATGATACAAGTTACCATTACGAGGTTGTATAGTAGTTGTGAAACACGAAATATGTTCAAATAATCAATGTATGTATTTGAAAAATAGTTTGGATTCAACATGAACATGTATACTTCACCCAAACCACTCCTTTACAATATCGTGGAACTTATTTTGTAACCTTCTACCTTGCTTGTGTAAAAGTGATTGTTTCTGTGTATGCCTTTGTTTTACAGAACAATATTCATTTGTTATTTGGCTTAGTACCACAAACCACTAAAAAAATATTCTTTCTTCTCTCTCTTACACACTCATACATAGCATAATAAAATAGACAATGAAAACACAAATTTTTTCCATCCGCTTTGAAGCCATAAAAAAGTGAAAATAAAAACAAAAAAGAAAAAAAAACGAGTACGACAACTACAATAAAAATCACTGATAAACCAGAAAATACTCACTAGTTTTAGTCGAATATTATCATGCAATTAAAAATGACACAGTAACACTGTTTTTTAGTTTTGTTACTGATGCTGATGCTGCTGCTGCTGTGCCACGTTAGACGTTAGCTGATTATAATATGTGAAGTCGTTGTGCCAATGTGAGTAGAGTGGAAAGCATTTTTTAAATGGTTACGCTTAAAATACGATCAAATATTGTCTTCGAAATTGCAACCTGAAATTAAATTGCCATACTGTATTAGTTCTGAGGCACGCGAAATGTAATCGACAATCCGAATTTCGAGACTACACTTTTTAACACAGATAATGTTTTGTGTAAAATAGCTAAAATTTTATCCGCAAGTGCAATATTTCAACTAAGATTGCCAACTTGCTTGCCAACTTTTATTTCCAACTTGAAGATTGCCAACTTAGATTGTCAACTTTGATTGCCAACTTAGATTGTCAAATTATTTGCCAACTTAGATTGCCAATGAGATTGTCTAATACAACAATGTGAACAATCGTACCTGAACCGATGTGTACAGATGTTGAAGCTCTGGATAATACTAAAAAAAGCTAGAAATTTTAATCAAATTGGCATTCTCTATCACATGAAATCTCATGCAATGCGGCATCCATTCACACAGTTAATTTCCTTTAATATTTAAATAACTTCCGTGCGGATTTGTAAAAAAAATTGCAAAGGTCGATGAAGTCGTTACTCGATCAATTCCTTGGATTTAGAACTGCATGACTATTCCTCATAGGAAGTCGCGGTAGTGTAGTAGGTTGATTTATTAGACAAGAAACCTCGATTAAAACCCCAGGTCACTATAAAACGAAATATGAAAACATATTTCTTCGACGACTTTTTCTCAGCAGATTTCTGGCAAAAACTCTGAGAGTAAAGGAAAATTACCATGAAAAATTTCTGAAACATCTGTCGTTCGAAGTTGACTCCATTAAATCTGCTTAAAAAAAAGTGCTTCATTCAAAACGCAACGGAGTTATAGGGTCACTCTCAAATGTTGCATTGACGAGAACTTCTGAGAGAAAATGATAAAAATTTTATAACTTTTTTGAGGCGCTTAAAATAGAAGCATGAATGTCATGTGAGTCCTGAACATCCTAGTGGAGATAACATCTAAACAACAAATATCTTCAGGTTAAACTGAATCATCTAAGGACAAAGGTAAGTAGGCAATGGATAAATCACGCAATAACTCTCTACAATACGCAGAAAGCGTAGGTTGTTTAAAATTCAGTTCTTTTGCCCAGCATACTACAGTTTAGTTGAATCTCCTATCTGCAGCGGCAGAGCTCAATCAATATGTTAGTATTGAGAGAAGTTTAAGTACCAAAATTTAATTCTTTCTTTGGCATACTTTGTGTGAAGTCTGAATGTCCCTAATATGTACGTAAGACTGCAACAAATAGTTTTAACATGTTTTCAAAAGCTCCAATACAAATGCATTGATTTCATTGATGTGTACATACGTAAGTCGTATGTAAAGGCAATGTATACAAAGGTAATAACTACCAACACAAATAAAAGCACAATACATGCACGATATCATTTGTATGTGCGACAAAGATATTGAAAAGTTTTTATAAATTTGTTGGCATACACACAAATCAGCGCATGCATGCATTCATGCTGTTTAACAATATTTTCCTTGTTATTTTCTCTCTATAGCCTGCATCAGTCATGCATGCAATACAAATATTTGTGCGATGAATCCACGTGAGGCATATGGTATTTGCATATAAAAAAAAAAGATGGAATGCATTCTTTCAAACACTGACAGAAAAAACAAATTTTTGTTTGGAATTTTTATGAAAAAGATCTCCCTCCACACATACGTACATACACAGTGAAATTCATGCCATTTTTTTTTATTAAAGAAATATTTGTTGTAACAACAAAAACTGGAAAAAAATTCATGCCATCTTTTAATGAAAAAATTTTGTTTTAACCAAAAACCCAACTTTTTTTTTAATTATTCAAATAATTGTTAATCATACAAATAATTTATTCAATTATATGCCAATTATTTCATTTAATTATTAAATGTTTTATAAATTAATTGTTGGCCCACAAGCTTTTCCTCTGTTTGCATGATTTATTGTTGTTGTTTTTTGTTTTCCGTCAAAATTATAGCCATAATTTATAATTGAATGACTGTGGGAGGAGTGGTTAAAAACAAATCCACTTTTATGTTGTCGACAGTCAATTAAAAACGAGAGTTCCTTGGGGGCATTTTAATGGATTGCTTGAAATTAGAAACGTTAAGAAAAACAAACGCAAATGAAAAAGTTCGATTAATAGCTTTTCTTAAGGAGAGTACGCTACAAAGGAGGCAGTGGAGAGCTCAAGTTCGAAAAAGTTGATTGATTCATAGGAAAAACATGAATGAGGAAAATGTCTTGCGTATTCCAATACAGCAATGATGAAAAATAAATAAACAAACAAGCCAACAACACCAAGTCTAAAACATGAAAAATGTCTCAGAAAGCGAACAAAACCAATCATCATAAATACAACAACAAAAAAAGTCGGTATAAATAAAGCAATTGACAATGTTGCCATACTGTCGGTGATGTAAGACGTTGCCAGCTCATTGACTACCTAAACCAACAATTGCATTAAAAAGATGCTCATGGAGACAGTGGATTGGATCACTGTAAGCATGATCTTCCTTTAATTACGAAACGGTAAATAAAATTGGTAAAGCCAGTGTTATCAGTTGAAAAAACTTTGGATTTTTTAAATTTAAAAAATTTTTATTTCACTAATAAACTGTCAACTCTAGCTTTAAAAATTAATGGAATTGTCTCCAACCAAACAATACTTACACCACATGATCTCTATCGGACTGTATATACGTTTAAAAACTTAACAATCAAAGAGTGTTATGCTCTGGCTAAGGTTGCATGGCAAGATGTGAAGGAAATAATATAATAACACCGATATTCTTCTTCTTCTTATTACCAACTTCAATGTCAAAATTAAACAAGAAAACTTTTCGAATTATTTTCGGTCGTTTAAGCTGCTCATTACGACCTAACTTCACACACCACTTATGTCGCAATTGTTAATTTTATCCACAAGTGGCAGGACCTACAGTTTAAAGCCGACTCCGAAAGATAGATTTTCGAGAATCTTTTCATGGCAATTTTTCTGGAAATCTGCTAGAGAAAGTTGCCTAAGTTGGGGTTTGCATCTACGCCTCAAGCAAGCACACAACCTACTAGTCTAATACAACTTCTTTTGGAACCACAGATTTGCGTCCAATAAGCCAACACACTGCCTACTAGATTAAGGCAACCTCAACTGCTTTTATTGGTAATTACACTACTGAGGGAAGAAAAAATTATAGGCAGGTATTAGCCGATAGTCTGGCTGCTATAACATCTCTGAAGAATGTTATGAATAACTCCAGGATCGTCAGGGAATGTCGCCGTTGTCTCGTTTCTGGGCGATTCAGTGTCACATCTGTCTTCTGGGTTTCCGGACCAACAGTAATATTCCGGGAAACCGCAGAACTCGCCAGGGCCGGAGCTCTACTTCCGGAATCCTCTTCAGTTAACTTGGGTATGGCACTTAAGCTGGTTATCGCGCGGAAATTCTTTCGAGACGGCAACCTATCTTGGCCCTCGATGGATAGAAGGCGCTCCAACCGATTACTCGGACTTGGTCGTGACATCATCTTAATCACTGTGGCCGTGCTTACAGGTCACTGTGTTATGGAAAGACACGCGGAGAGAATGCGTGCAGCTCCCATACAATGACTTCTTCGTGGGTGCATATCCTCTGAGGAAGAGGATACAGTTGTTCACTTTCTTTGCCAATGCCCATCTGTTGCGAGGCGCAGATATTGCTACTTGGTTCCCCAACCCTTGTCAGCTTGACGGAGTTATTATACATTGATGCTCAAGGTTATAGCTTCGTTTATCAAATCGAAGACTACTCTTCTTCTCCCTGATTTGGAGAATTGGTCAACGGCCCGCTATACGTGCTCAGTGAGCTTTCGACATCAAGTTAACCCTAACTAACCTTTTTTTATACAATTTAATTGGTTTGTCGTCTTTACTTGTAGCTGCACCTAACACAGCAATGCCTTTTTTTGTGTGTTTTCCAAACGACCGAATGTCAATGAACGAACACGCAAATGAAGACAATGGGTTCAATAAAAGCACTTGGCCAAACAAGAAATCGAAACTTCAATTGATATATCGATATTTAATACTATGAAATGGCAGATACACTAATTGAGGACAAACCACGCAAAACGATTATATTCAAATGCAATGATAGAGAAATGGTGGAGAGAAACGTTGAACCAAATTTAGCTTCATTTCAATTGATAACGTAAGAGTTCGAGTAGTGAAGGATACATTCATTGGCACTTTAGGTTTACAGTTAAAATGAACAGTTCTTTGACATTTACACTCAAAGAGCAGAAATAAAAAACCTGGTAATAAATGAAACGATAGAAGCCCGTTTGGTAGAGAAATTATTGCGTTTAAAAAGGAATGAATTGAAGGCAAATCAATAAAAAGTTGAATATTTGAAGTGGAAATACAGGCTTACTTATCGACTGGCACAACTTTTTTTTATCATAAACCTTCTCGGTGCGCAACCACAGCTGTATATAAAGTGAACTTCAATAAGAAGTTGCCGTAATCTATTAAGTAGTGTGTTGGCTTATTAGACGTGAGGCCACGGTTAAAGGCCCTGGTCAGACATCTCAATCAAAACGAAAAATACGGCGATTTCCTATCAGCAGATTACTAGTTTCGGATTATGGTCGACATGACGACCGACCGCCAGAAGCGTCGCTGGTCTTTCTGTACTCCTAGATGGTATACTAGTACCCGCTAGAAGTTAACTAATATGTGCAATGCAGCCCAATGCCCTCGACATTAAATTTGGATTGTGCTAGGGCTTGAACTCACCACGTAAAAGCAGCCTCTAAAGAAAGTGACAACAGGTTCCCTCAAAAGTTGACGACCACGACAAATGGACTATGATTTAAGAACGGCACATAGAACGTCCGGATCCTTCAAATGGTAGGCGCCTCAGCACAACTGCGGATGCTCTAATGAAATGCAAGACTGACATCAATGCCATCCACGAAATGCGGTTGTTAGGACAAGAATCCAAAAGATTTCTCGTGCTGATATTTATTACAGCTGCCAATGCAAAAAAAAATTCGTGCGTAGTAAGAAACTTCGCCATCTCTGCGCTAAGTTCTGTAAAGAAGTTTAATTTGCGTTCACGCTTCGACGGAAGAAAATGACGTTGCGGCCAAAAATGTTTTCTATGCTAATTTCGAGGACATACGAGGACACCAAAGTTGTCTTTGAAGGTTTTAATACGAAGCTCGCCAGGAAAGGTATATCTGGTAACACTCTCGGTCAGATCAGCCTCCACACTACCCAACCTTAAACGGTATAAGCCTGCTTGATTTCACCGTGATAAGTAAAATGGTAACATGTAGCATCAGGTTTCAGCATCTCAATATCCACAAACCCACTTGGTTGTCGATTGATCAACAGCCATTCAGATTGATCACATTGTGGTTGAAAGAAGGCACATTTCCAATACACTAGATAAGCTTACGTTCAGAGCTCCTAATATCGACTCCGGAGCTCTACATTGTCGCAGAACAATTCTGTTTGCCATTTAATCAAACTGCATTTCTCAGCAATTGAGTGGGATTCCTTGGTCTTTGCCTGGTCGGTTCTGTTTAGAACCTTTTTAGGTTTTCCTCTCTTGTTATATGCGTTGCATTATTCATCTCCTTGTGCGAATTTATGCGTTTCGTTTTTAGCTCTTCAGTGAGTGCTTTTAAACTGAGAAAATTTTTAGGGTTTTCTTTATTTGACTGCTTCAAATATACGATGTTTAGGGATCAGTTTCAAATATTTTATTAAATTCTTCTAAGAAAAATGCAATTTTTTTCGATTTCTTGGGACTCTACGTTTTTTTACGTCAGTGAACTGCTTACAAATCATTACAAGCTGCAAAGCAAAGAAAATAAAAAAAAATCAAGAAGCAACATTCATTTGGCCATAGAAACGTATTTTTGTGTTAAAAATTTTGTTACGAATACGCACTGGAACCTACGAACATATATTGCACATACGAAACGTTGATGCATACATGCATATTGTATTTTAACTTCCGTCTGCATACGTCAAAGTGTTCATGTGTGGAAACAAAAAAACTCTGCAGCTATACTTTCGTTTGTTTCGTTTCGCTCGTAAACATTTTTTTTTGCGATTTTCTAACACTTTTTATAGCCCAGTTTCAATGTTTTCATATGCGTCTGTGTGCGTATGTGTACGTATGTATACGTTTTGAAACTTTTTTTCATGTTTTTTTGTTCGTTTTTTGTCTGTTACAACACCATCATCAGTTTGATTGAAGTCTTATTTCGCTACAATCAGAAAGCCAGGAAAAAAATGGCATAAAAATTAAAACCAAAAAAAGGCGAAGTGAATTGTACTCGTTAGCTTTATAGCTGCAAACATTCACTTTAAATTTGATGCGTTTTTCAATTGAAATTTTTAATAAAATTGGATTTATTTGTAAGGAATTGAATCTCAAGTGATGGGTATTGCATTAAGGTTTACATTTATAAACATAGGGTTGGGTTACGTTACATTACCGTTAGTTCAGTCTCATGGCTCACTATGTTACCCAGTGTGCCCTTGTCATGATGCGTTAGTGGTGGGTTTAAACCAACCCAGGCTCCGGATGAAACCGGCCAGTTCCGTTAGTGGCAGTTTCGCCATCATACCCAAATCTTCAAACCGTTCTGTCATCTAAAGACCAATGACGTGTGTCCGGAAGTGCAGGGAACTCGCATAAAAGGTGTAGCAATGGTTCCGCTTTCTCCACATCATGGCCGCTTCTGCAGTAATCCTGGTGGGTGGCTGACCGAATCTGTCAGCAAAACTGCCAATAGCGCAGTGCCACATTAGAATTCCCATTAGAATGCGAACCGCTTTCTTGTCGAAAGCAAGCAGTTTCCTTGTTCTTTCGCAGTTCAGTTTTGAAATATGGCAACCAGGTATGTCGGACAACCCACGGCTTATTGAGTTTCATGCCGTTTTTTTCAATTTGGAAAAATATTCCTTTTGGAAGCGTATATATCCCCTCTAGATTCTTCTACTCAGCCATATACGATCCCTTCAATGTATGTTTCACCGACTTTTCGATTCCCTTTATTCCACAGTGGGTCGGAATCCAGTAAAGGCACATATTGCGTCAACGTCTACGGTGTAGAGATTCCATGCAACTCAAACGTTATTCTGAAATATTATTCCATGGGCCCTTAAAAGGAAATAATTAGACGCTGCAGGATGCAAACCTCTGTTTATATGTCTCTACTCTTTCCGATTGATTACATTATAATTGTTATGCTAGTAGCCTACAAGTCAGCAATACCTCTACCACTAGTAAACAATCTGGTTTTTTAGGTGACCAGAGCAACGATGTGTTTGTTCCATACTCAAGGAATTTCCAATTCATAGTAATTGAAAACACTTTTTAGTTTGACACAAAAAAAACATACCAAGAAAGAAAATTTATAAAAAAAAAAATATCAAGTGCGACATGTTGACAAGAAGGCTTATATGGTTTCAAAATCACTTTCTTTTTTGTTCCTGTTTCTTAATAGAAAAATCTTTTTCTTCTCTCTTTCTCGCTCTCTCTCTCTCTCTCTGTTGCTTCATAAACTTTAGCATTTTTGCACAACTTACTTAACTCAACCATGCATTCAGACAATGTGTGGCAAACATATAAAATATTCATACACTCACTGAAATTAGTAAACTCTTGGTCTAGTGTGTCTCTGATGCTGTCATGCGTTACTCCATTACACTTCAGCAGAAGATTTTTTTCTTGTTTTTCTTTGGCTTTTGTATCTTGAGTCAGGTGCCTGTTGAGTAGAGTCTCAAGAATAGTTTTTTGCCAATTTCTTAATTATTTTATGTCTTTCACTCTCTGTCTGTCTGTTTGTTCAATTCAAAAGAAATAAGAAAAAAGCCAAGACAAGCTGTTGACAATGATATTTACTTATACAGAAAGTGAGGGAAAAAGTTGTCGTAATCGTATCACTAAAGGAGTGTTGGAATAATAATAAGTTTTATAAAAAGTTTCGAAAGACTGTTTAGCAGGATGTATAGAAATAGATACAGGCAGTAGGAAATTTTAGTTTGTTCAAATGAAATTGTAGAGTTTATTTTCTAAAGTGCTAAAAAATGATGACGAAAAATTATGGTATCGTTTAAATGATACAAAATTGTAAGAATAAGTTGTAATATTTCATTAAACTCATTATTTTATTAAAAATTTTATTACTAAACAAGTTTTTTTAAGACTATTGCTTACTCCTAATGAAATGGTACTCTCTTCATATGGTAAACATGTTATCCTTCTTATTTCAAGTGGTTTCTCATACATATATCTAAGAAAATAAACATTTTCTAAACATTCGCATCTTGACGTATCGTGACGCATGGTGACGCATTGTGACGCATAGTTGTTTAAACTCAGAATTTTTCAAAAATTTAATATACTTTGAGGAGACAGCAAGTAATTACTATCGTCATTGTCTATATGCATGTTCCATTCAATAATTCTTATTATATTTTATAACTTCTCTGATTAATAGACATCACTGTCACATTTCAGTGCTTTGATTAGATGAATTTGCTTTGATTTCAACAAATCGTGATTTTTTACATAATTCGAAGGCTATGCCACTATGTGTTAGTATGCGTCACAATGCGTCATGATACGTCAGTATGCGAACGTTTAGAAAAATGTTTATTTTCATGGTTACAGACATGTCTAACAAACATAGTTGGTGATTACAATCTTTGAGTCAGGATTACTACCTAGTTTCTCATATCACTTATGTTGAGTGTGTTTATTTTCTATGCAAGGTTTTTAACATTCTTCGAAGTATGCAAACAAAAGTTTTCTTTAAATTCTGAACACAAAATGAAGGAATTTTTTATTCAAATATATTTTATAAAATATTTTAAATTAAATTAGAAAGTTAAATTCTTATAAAAATAAATCAAATCCATTTTATCTTTTGCTAAAAAGAAAAACAAAAGAAAGGAATGAAATATAAAAACTTTTTTTTAACAAATTCAACTCCTTGGAAGACTTAACTTTATTTTAAAGTTTTGAAAGTAACAATACTTTGGACATGATTATCCTTAAATATCAAATAAAAGAAGCTTCCTTTCATTTGTTCACTATCTTTTACTGCAACCTTTGACTGTATTGTGTGCAAAATTTAAAAATTCAAAAAGAAAATTGTCTTAAAGTCAATTGAAAAAACAATATGGAAAAATGCATGAACGTATGTGTGATATATTCAAGTATTATTCTGTGTAAGTGTATGAAAAATTTTCCTTCTTTTTATTCGTTACAAGAAGTCCATTCAAGTGTGTAATAAACTCTGAACTTTATTTACTCATACATTATGAACGGCAGCAGCAGTAGCAGATATAAAGGCTACAGCAATATCACCATCTACATGGACAACATCCTGTTGTAGACAAAGGAAAAAATTTTTTTGGCATGCCTTCCTTAATTTATTTAATGTTTAATCAATATAAGCACATTATATATATACATTCATAGGAATATGTGATCTCTTTACGCAAATATTTTTGTGCTTAAAATTGTGTTTTGTATGCCTGTATAGATGTGAAGGAGATTTCAAACTTCTTTAGCACATACTGAGTGCAGAAACTTTAAAGCAAAAATTATTACAAAAATTCCTTTTTTCTTCTTCTTATTTATCTTGTAAATGTAGAATTTTTATTTACAGTTAAAACTCTTCCTACACTCAGAAAAATTTTTCAATTAAAGCCACTTTAAAAATCATCGAAATGTTTTATATTTCATTATATAGGCATAGCATAGATAAGAACCCTCTTCTTTCTATTCTCTGATTGGTATCCCATTTCTCTCAATTCAAATTCAGGTCATGTTAAACCTAAGCATGATAACACGAGCAAGCTCGAATGTGGTCACAGCACATCTTAAGTTGTAACTAGAATTTTCGACTGTACTTAGCGAACGTACTTTGGGTGGGTTTTTGGGGCTCAGAACACCCACACGTGGTTGTACAGAAGTCAATGCACCCATTACGAGTGTCTTTTTTGTGCAGCTTGAGGAGCGGAGGTATCGCTTCTTTGAAAATGAGGGCAACGCAACCATTACGGTCAATGAAGACGCCTATCGCACCATGATAACTGATTTTTTATACCCGCTCCTCAGGATGTTGATGTAAACGATGTTTGGATTCAACAGGATGGTGCAACTTGCCACATACAATATCACATCTGTTGTGACTATGGTGCCTGAACACAAAATCGTACAATTCAGGTATGAAGCGCATGCGATATAAATTTGATCTGGATTTGCGAATTCTAAAATTAAGAGTTTCAAAATATTACAGCCTCCTTCCTTTAGTCCTCATTTAAAAAGCTCTTTCAGTAATAGTTTGCAGAAATATTTTCGATCATCTTCTTAAAGTCTTCCTGCCCAGAGTTAACTCATTAAAAACGTGTTATAATGTTGGGCTCAAAGCCCTAAGAGCTAATAGCTTTAGGAGGTCTATCGCTACCAGTACATAGGAATTGGCCATACGCCAAGGAATCTCATTGATGATATGAAGCTCAGATTCTGGTTACAATTTCCAGAAGAAAATGTGTTAATAATTTTAAACATACATACATACATACATAATTGGCCATTACAACCCTTCAGTCAGGATTACGACCTAGCTTCTCACACCACTTATGTTGTGTGTGTTTAATTTTATACATGAGTGGCGGACCTACAGTTTAAAGTCGACTCCGGACGACAGATTTTTGTGAGAAGCTTTTCATGGCAATTTTATTTACTCTCAGAGTTTTTGCCAGAAATCTGCTGAGAGGAAGTCGCCGAAGAAATATTTTCATATTTCGTTTTTGATGACTGACCGGGGATACGAACCCTGGCCTTTCGTCTAATAAGCCAACACACTACCTACCAGACTACGGCGACTATAATTATTAATTATGTAATAATTTTAAACAGAATCACTATAAGCAGGACTTAGAGTCGTATATAATAAAAAGTATGTTGCAATTCCAGCTGCTATTTAATGCTTCTGAACAATTCATCAAAAAGTTCTGGAAAGCCTACATATACCATGGCGCTAGTAATTACCTGTTGCCCTATAACACCTTCACAATATATATTAAATTTGTGAAAAATCGTGAATTTTTAAACAATTCAAAGATAAAAGCACTATGCGTCACATTGCGTCATCATGCGTCATGATACGTCAAAATGCGAATTTTTAGAAAATGTTTATTTTCATAGAGAAGTTTTGTTGAAGATGTCTGATCTGGGGTTTGAACAGTAGAAAAACGTTTAATAAGCCAAAACACTACCTACTAGACTATGGCGACAGGTTCTCGAACTCTATGGTATAATAGGAAGAATCAAATCCCTAATGGGAATTAAGATTTTGGCAATGCCATGCTTTTATGAGGTTAAGTATCATTGCTCTATGCTTCATTGCTTGTTTAGTCACATTTTTTTTTCATACGTAACATAATTTTTTATATTTGAAATGAATTTTTGAAAAGAAGTTAATTCCGGTTAGCATTTCATGAATTTTGATTTTTCTTTGTTTTACCCCATAAACACAAACATGCATTTGGCCTTGTGATTAAGGCTTCAATTATGAGTTTTATTCTACCCCTTATATTGCTTTTGTAAAACAACCCAAAATTTCCATAGCTTTGCCAAATGAATAAACATGACGTTTCCATTATTCAGAAATGACGTTGTTGGTGTAGACAACATCAGGCATAATTTTTTCCGAAGAATAAGAAGCAAAAGTAGAAGCAACAGTAAATCGATTTAAATGGCATTTGAGTGGAAACA
>QOCX01001332.1:12320-37647 GCA_005959815.1 Sarcophaga bullata | reverse complement strand
ATCATCCACCAGCAGCTTTGCAGTACAATTTGCTGGTGTTTACCACTCTGCACATCTACTCTTAGCTATTGTTGAGTGCCGGCTTTCAATATACCTGCTGCTTTTGTCTGCCCCATCCTTGGCTCTTATTTCACAGTCAATTACGGTCTGATTCCTGTTGCATATTCAATTTTAACGAGCTCAATGACCAGGTCAGTTTGCTGCTTATTATAATTTGTGTTAATACCGTTGGTTTCATAATTATATGCCTAACACTCTTCTAGTTTGTGACTACATTTATTAAACGATAACTACATGAATGTTGGCTTGGTCCACACAATTAAGATTACTAGAGTGAGATAAGAAGTAAAATGGTGAGCTCGTCAAAATTGAGCACTTACCATTAAATATAAGCAAATACCGTTATCAATCACACTGTCGCCAGTGCATATTCATTAAGGATATCTTCCTACTTTCCTTCTCTTTGCATTAACTCATTTTTGAATGTTTTACTTTCCCTATCTTCTATTGAATAATTTCGTAAGAACTGTCAATAAAGCAATAACTTATGAAAAAAGTTAACAAAATTAAAAAACTACTTGGTTTTAATCTTAAAATAAATTAAAGTATTGACTTGGTTAACCAGAATATATTGAAACTCAAATAATAGGTAACAGAATTATATCTTGGAAGCTTTTATGCAGTGACGAAACCAATGTAAAGCAGAATTGTAGTGACTGAACGTTTGAACCTAAGCTACTTTAGCGATACGCATGAGGCAATATTTTTGTTTAAAAACACTGTTTAGACACGTATTTCATATGAAATATTCAGAAAACAATTAACTCGTAGCCCAATGTGAATGTCGCCTCCCGCTCCTGGCACACACTAAATATTTGCAGATGATCCAGTATTAATCAACACTGCCAGTATATAGTCATTCGGATATGTTTTAGCTGAAATTTGCATGTGGTTTCATCACTGTCTTTTTATTTATTTAAGTCTATCGCGTCTATTTTTCTTTCTTTCTGCATTATAACTCTTTTTATGATTTCTTTTACTTTTAACTTCTTAAGTTCTTTACAATAGTTTATCAATGAAACTTAACACTGAAATCATATGCGTCCCAATATAACATATCCCATCTGACATTGAAAATATTGACTCTAGGTTTTTTATTTTACAAATTTTGGCCAAGCAAGGACCATAATATTGAATTCTAAATACTGCGCTATACCTGTAAATTATAAAATTAACTTAATTTTCCTCAACCTGAACTTTGACAGCCTTTAAAAACCATCATTTTGCAGCTAAACCTGTCAAATCAGTTGGCATGTGTTCAGTCTGTTTTATCAAATCACTATGAACGCATTATAGACTCAACAATATTTGCAAATAAGAAATTGTTTCTATCAAAATGAGTGCTCTGCTGGGACATAACAGTCCTATCTATAGGTGTACACGTATTGTTGTCAATAAATTCAAGATCCGTGGTTGAATAACCGATCGACCAATACCCATACATTGACAAAATGTAGGTTCTGACGAGGATGGAAGTGCGCAGGATAATCCGAATCGATCGAATTCACGTAGGACGCAAGGAACCAACGTTACATGGACCACAAATTGGCTAATTTTGTGTTGCTTGGTCCTTTAACCCATGGCATGGGATATCATGCTTTGGGGACTGCTCAGGTTTGTGGCATAGTCGCCTTTACCAGTGATTTAAAAATCCACACAAGATAAAGTTAACATCTCAATCAAATAAGATGATCATGACCTTAAATCTCTCGTGCAGAATACTCAATGTGATTAAAGTACGTATGTTGTCCTGTTAAAACCACATGTCGTTGGTATCCAGATCATCCAAGTCTGGTCATAGGAAGTATAGTGCTCCCCTAGAGAGCATTCAACGAACACGCGTCGTTGTCTGTGATTCTTTACTTTCATTTCCTGGGTCAATTAAATATTGTACAGGTGAAGGCCCAAGTATATAATTGATCATTACAACCCTTTAGTCAGGAGAACGACTCCTTTACTTCACACATTTTTTATGTTGTGTGTGTTAATTGTTTTTTTTTTAAATATGTATAGTGGTGGTTAAAAATCGACTGCGAACATCAGATTTTTGAAACCTTTGAAGGCAATTTTATTTACTTTGCGAGTTTTTGCCAAAAATCTGCTTAGAGATAGTCTTCGGAGAAAAATTTTTTTTATTTTTCGTTTTGTTGGAGATACCTGATCTGGGGTTTGAACCGAGGCCTTACCTCTAATAACTCAACTCACGAATAGTCAAATAGATCTACGGATTTGAGTTTCAATAACTACGTTCTATAATTGAAGAAGATTTCTTTATTAAGTTTCCGTTTTTCTAGGCCGTAGAATGTCTTAGCAGTCTAGTTTACATATTCAATTTTCTAAATTCGATTGCCGGATCTTAATTATTTATTGTGCCAGATTAAGTAACTTTTAAGTATTTACTTTAGCCGCCTAATTAATTAATAAATGCGTTGAAATGAAAAGTTTTGCTTTGTTTACTCAAGCGGAACTTAACACCCACTTGACTTACTTGATTATTTACGATACAATTTTACACACATTAATTTTGTGAGTGTAGGGAATATAAAGTTTTATTAGTCAGCAACGTATTTAGTTCAGAGCTGGTTTACAGCAACAATAAATGGTTTTCCAAATGAGAAATTTATTATGATTAAACACAATAGATTGTGTGTTTACAAATTGAAACTTAACTGAACTAAATATGCATGTTTGTACCGAGAGCATATTAACTATTTTACATTTCCTCATACACTTCTCTTTTCACTTCTTGTATGCTAAGGTGTTGTTGTAATTTTATTAGAATTTTTGCTGAGATATTTCTTAATTATTCTAATTTTAATGGGAAAAGTTGTCCGCAAAGAATGTTCATTGTTGTCGTTTATTTTGATATAAAAATCGGACAATTTTGTCAAATGAAATCAGAATAGAACTTGAGTTGAAACAAGCAACACAAAGTTAGTTTTCTTTCAATACCTTTTTTAAAACACTTTCAAATTTCTAAACCAACAATAAAAATGAAAGTGAGTGTGAATATCTCTGTTTGTGTTTTTGCACTAGAATTTTTGTGAATAGTTTAATGAATTGAATTTAACATTGAATCTCTCTCTCTCTTTAATGTAGTTCGCTATCGTTACTTTGTGCACTTTGGCTTTGGCTTTGGGCGTTCAGCCCTCGGTGATTCCATGGGGTAATGTAGTGACTCAGGTTGCCGGTGGCCCACTCTCTCATACCATCGTCACATCACCAGTGTTGGGTGGCTTGCCCTTAGCCCATGGCATTCTAGGACATCCACCAGCAGCTGTTGCAGTACATGCTGCTGTTCATGCTGCCCATCCTGCTATTGTACACGCTGGCATTCCAGCTGCTGTTCATGCTGCCCATCCTGCTGTTGTTCATGCTGGCATTCCTGCTGCTATTCATGCCGCTGTTCCTGCTGCTGTACATGGTCATGCCGGCTATGTAGCCAAAACCCGTGGTGCTGTGCATACAGCTCCTTTGGCTGGTCACATTAACTCGGTAGCCAATGTGAATGTGGCTCCCGCTCCTGGCACACACTAAATATTTGCAGATATCCAGTTATTCAATCAACACTGCCAGTATATAGTCATTCGGATATGTTTTAAGCTGAAATTTGCATGTGGTTTCATCACTTCTTTTTATTTATTTAGTCTATCGCGTCTATTTTTCTTTCTTTCTGCATTTTAACTCTTTTTGATTTCTTTTACTTTTCCTATCTTCTATTCCATCATTACTTAAGTACTGTCAATAAAGCAATAACTTATGAAAAAAGTTAAAAAATAAACAATCACTTGGGTTTGTTCTTACGATTAATTAAAGTATTGATTTCGTTCAAAGAATCTTTACAGGATAATTTTCTTTGAGATATGTATGCAGGTTCCATAAAATTTACCTCCTTTCAATTTTATTGTACTCGGGAATACATATATAATACAGTCCTTTATCCTAATGGGGTGGATAAAATAGGAAGTTGTTTGCTTAATTAGTTTGGGCAAGGTTTTGAGGTTTACTTCAGACTGTACAGGAGTAGCTTGGGAAGTGTAACCGGCCTTCTGACCATGAATTCCAAACTTAGCGAACATTTTCCACCACAATATATAGATTCTATATAGCTAGGCCGTAATCCTGACTGCAGGGTTGTAATGGCCAATTGTGTATGTATGTTTGTGTACACAACAACACATAATTTGAATATTTATGGCGATTATGAAATTCATAAAGAAGTACATTCTAACATACTGATACCGGACGCCATTCTGAAGTTGTTCAGGTCAACAGGATTGGAGAGTTCACTATAGACAGATACCATGTGGGTTGGATGCAGGGCAAAAGAACGTTTGCTGGCAGTGCTTTGGTAAATTGTCCGGCAATAACAACACCTCTAGCCTAAGAATTCCAATGGGAGCGTTGGGCATTGTAGAAGCAAATGGTATTTAGAAGGAGCAAGATCTGGGCTATATAACTGGTGGAATAATGGAAAATATGGACAAGGGAAACGGTCTTGTGTTTTTTTATAAAAAAAATTCAAGAAATTTTTCAGTCAATGCTCGATTCAAACAAAATAATTCTTGTATGCGCAGGTCTACAGTGATAGTTTGGATCACACCCCCTTGGTCACTTCAAATGCAGGTCATTACCTTGGAGAAATCGATATTCTGTTGGGCCGTAGCGTTTGATTATTGTTCGTGCTTTTCGTAATGATTTCATTCACTTGATAACATTTTTAATAGCCCGTGATAATTCTAAACTAAAATTATTTCTTTTTAAATCAAAACAACAGCATTTCAGATCTGCGAAATTGTATTTTCAATGGCTTCAGTTTATGTGGCGCTCAACAATTTTGGTTTTAAATGAATTCTGCTGCTTTTAAATGCTTTGCAATAGCGAATCTTAATTGAACGATGTTTAAAATTTATGGCCTTAAAGCTTTTTTGACTATCAAAACTACCATTTCTGAAACCTGCCAGCCACTATTGTGTTAGAGCGTGTGTGATAGATCAAGCTCCCCGTACAATTCCACAATGACTCGCTTGTGCAGAATTTTTTTTTTTTTGACTCAAGAATTCCTGCAAATGATGAGCTTTTTGTCAAATAGAATGATTTCCATTATGAGAAATATTTTGATCTTCTTAA
This sequence comes from Sarcophaga bullata, assembly GCA_005959815.1. Taxonomy (NCBI): domain Eukaryota; kingdom Metazoa; phylum Arthropoda; class Insecta; order Diptera; family Sarcophagidae; genus Sarcophaga; species Sarcophaga bullata. The sequence goes on along the minus strand of QOCX01001332.1, from coordinate 32,457 downwards.
GGAAGGCTAGCAACGTAAGTTTTCAGCTTTTAAGTTATACTACCAACACACGCTTCAATTGTGGGTATATCTTCATACTACAGGTTTAGCGAGTTACTGTCGATGTGCATACGTGTTCACTTCATTTAAAACAACTCCACCCCAATTAGTCAAAACTGATCCCTTGCGGCCTCAAGATATAGGCAAAAGGGCAATTAAATTTTATTAAATTTGACATCAGTTCCCTGAGCTGAAGAAGGCAATTTTGTTTTCTCAAAAATTTATTTTGATCTTCCACATTGCTTGGGCAATGCATAGTTGATTGGCTCAATATTTGGCTGCGTATAGTTGTCGTTGCTTAGGAGTCGTTATAGTCTATTCAATTGGCTTATTAGACGTGAGGCCATGGTTCAAACCCCAGACCGGAAGTCTCCAACAAAACAAAATAAAAAAAACATATTTTTACAGTGCCTTCCTCTCACCAGATTTCTTTCACGAAAACTCGGAGAGTTGCCATGAAAAATTTCTCAAAGATCTGTCGTTCGGAATTGATTTTAAACACTAGGTCCGCCACTCAAGTATAAAATTAACATACACAACACCAGTGGTGTGAGAAGCTAAGTTCTGAACCTGACTGCAGGGTTGTAATGATCAATTATGTATGTATGTATGTATGTATGTCTGTATGTATGTATGTATGTATCTATATTTGTCCAGTCGAGTTGATTTTAAAAAATTAACACCAAGTATGGTGTTATAAAGATTTTAAATTGTTTCGATAGCTTTAAAATTTTTTGTTAAAATTATGATAAAATGAAATTAATCCGTTTGGTTAATTCTGTATTTATTTCCCTTTCTTATTTTCTTATTCAATAAAATTGTCATTTTGAATTTTATTCCTCAATATTGTTCCGTAAACATAACTATTAAACGGCAACAGCCTCACCTTCAACTTGATTGTTGGTGAGGCTGTTGTTTTTCTCAAAGTCTTTTTTTTGTTATTAAAGTCGAGTTCTATTAAAGTTATTAAAGAATAAATGCAATAAACAACAATTAAATGCAAAATAGAAATTCTATTTCTTGATTTTAATTTTGTTATTGTTGCCGTGTTATTATTATTATTATTTTGTGTTGTTGTTTGTTTTTTTTTGTTTTGTTTTAAGGAGTGGCTCTGATAATGACTTCAATTGGTAATTATTTTCAATTAATAACTCTTAAATGTCTTAGGGAACATTGAAAATATTATTAAATGTAACAATTAATAAGTTTTTATAACTTAAACCGAGATAAGAATTGTTAAACAAATTCAAAATGACAATTGCCATCACAATGAAAACCTATAAAGTGTTGCCTTTAAAAGGCTAACACTAGACAGGCGTTTGAAGAAAAAAAAAATACGATTAATTGAAGACAATTCAGTTGGAGGCAATAAAGATCATTAATTCGATAACTTTTTATTATCTAGTGACCTCGATTAGTGTTTAACGTATTACATTTGAAAAATCATTTCTTTTTCAAAACTGTCATAAGCACACTCGTTTTTATCACTCCTGCTATATCACGCTTAAACAAGTATGATGTGACAGATGCAGTGTAGAAGAAAGTTTTGTAAACGCATTAGTATTGAGTGGGTGATGACATTTAGGATCATAATTAGATTAGCGTCAGATGAAGCCTTACTGTCAATATAGTTGAGTTTAATCTCGTTTTTATTTTCGGAAGATACGAAAAGTTTACGTTTTTTACGCTGAAGACCAGTAAAAAATATCACCGTTACGTCCTAAATTATTGTATAGCACTTCAGGCTCTACCGTTGTCAATATGCCAAAGATGGCGATAGTGTTTCTCATCAAAAGCAGAGGCTGAGGAGGCCATGTTATTGCTGTTATTATGCATGTTATGGCTGTTTTACGCCTGTTATATTCAAACTGCACGCGAGAAGTCGCCGTAGTCTAGTAGGTAGTGTCTTGGCTTATTAGTCGTGAGGCCACGGTTCAAACCCCATGTCAGACATCTCCAACGAAATGAAATATGAAAGAAATATTTCTTCGGTGACTTCCTCCCATAGCAGGAATGCCATGAAAAGTTTCTCAAAAAATCTATCGTTCGGAGTCGACTTTAAACTGTAGGTCCCGACACTCATGTATAAAAAAATTAATACACACAACATAAGTGATGTGAGAAACTAAGTCGTAATCGTAACTAAAATCTTGTGATGACTAATTATGTATGTATGCATGTGTATAATACATCTTGCCTTGCTAGGACGATAGGAGAATATACAAAGACTAACTACTTTGTGAACACTGGCAAGAAAAAAACAGAAACAAATCACCTAGTATTGAACACTGATTTCTGTTACGACAACAGAGTGTTGTGCTTAGTGTTCACTCTAGACTTTTATGAAAACATAACCCAACATTTTAGGTGTGACTGTTATGCTCCTGTCGCAAGGATACAAACATAAATAAATCATCATTGCAGCCCTTCAGTCAGGAATATAGCCTAGCTTTTCACATCACTTATGTTGTGTGCGTTAATTTTATACATGAGTGGGCGGGACTTACATTTTAAAGTTTCAAGGATATGGAATTGCCTAATCTTTTCTCAAGAGACATCGTAGTCTAGAAGGCAGTGGATTGACTTATTAGATGCCCGTGGTTTAAGTGCCTGCTCAGATGTTATGAACAAAACGAAATAAAATATTTCTTTGTAGACTTCGTCTCCATAGGCCTCAGGCAAAAATTCTGACAGTAAATGAAATTATCAAGAAAAATTTCTTAAATCTATTGCTCGGAGTCGAATTTAAGCTGTAGGTCCCGCCACTCATGGTTGTTAAGGCATGGTTGTTACAACATGGTTGGCGTGAGAAATCTTTAGTCGTAATTCTGACTTCACATAAGTGAGCAACTGCGGCTAAATATTGTAGTTTCCATTCAAGTCACGTAAGCAAGATTGTCGTTTAGTTTTGACTTTACCTTACACTAGCCATTGCATATGTATGTATGTATGTGTAATTGATTTTTAATAATTATGAATACTTGATTTATTTTTAATAATAATGCATACAAGAACATATTTTTTTATAGTTTATTAGCCTTATTTTAATAAAAAAATTATTGAGCCTAACCTAACTGACTGAATGAGTGAGTAATTGTTGGCGGTGTTTGAAACACCTGCAGAAAACTTATAGAAAACATTCTGAAATACATATTTACTGCCTTATTTAATTAATTACTATTAATTTATTTAATTTTAACATACGAATATATGTACGAGTATGTGCAATATAACTAAAATACGTAGGAGCAGCAGCAGCAGCTGTAAAGTTAAATAAAAATAAACTCTCTCCTAGGTTCGTCGTGTTATAGATCGAGTCCCCCTCAACTGATTTCCTTTGGAAAGAAATTCTTTCACTGATGATTTTGTTGTTGTTGTTGAGGTCTGTGAATATGCTTTAGGAGCATACTGTTGTGATGGCGTGTTTTCCCAAATTTTTCTAATGAGAAATAGATTTTCTCATCAATACGTCTCTGTGAATGTATAATTGCACACAAGAAATCAATTGAAGCTTAAGATTGAAAAGTTAAAGATTTTCATGGAAATCAAAACGTATTGTGTCATGCTGACAGTGATACCGTTGACCAAAGGCACCAAAATAGCAAAACCAACATTCATGAAGATACGTTAAAACATTAACGAATCGATTATAGCTGGCAATTGATTTCAGTTGCGCTATCATCTGGCAACCATAAGCTTGTAGTGTCCAATAATTTTTCTTTTGCAAGAGAAGTTTTAAATGGGAAACAGAATAGTCGTTGAATAACGTAACGAGTAGCGCTGGAAGCTGTCAAAATATAAAAACAGGAATTCAAATTGTTGTCAACAGAATACATAGTTGTAGGGGTCGTTATAGTAGGAGCATACATAACATAATTGGCCATTACAACCCTTTAGTCAGGATTATGACCTAGCTTCTCACACCCCTTATGTTGTGTATGTTAATTTTATACATGAGTGGCGGGACCTATAGTTTAAAGTCGACTCCGAACGACAGATTTTTTCAGAAACTTTTCATGGCAATTTTATTTACTCTCAGAGTTTTTTCCAGAAATCTGCTGAAAGTAAGTCGCCGAAGAAATGTTTTTTCCTATTTTCGTTTTTGATGTCTGACTGGGGATTTGAACCGTGGCCTTTCGTCTAATAAGCCAACACACTACCTACTAGACTACGGCGACTTCAATATACACAAGCAAGTGTACATTAAAGATCGACTCAAAACGCTTATAACTCTGCTCTGACATATTTTCTATACTACAAACCTTTATCGCTGACAAAATTTAATAAAAATTAACAACCCTATCAACTATAGAATTTATTATTCCATAAACAGAGATACAATTAGAAATAAAAATTTAATTCTAATCTAAACATGAAATCAATTTAAGAAATTATTCAGAACTTTATTGATTTTTCAATTGCAATTTATGAAGAATAAATTCAAATGTCTCGTAGGTAGAGTAATCTGAAAAATCCATTTACGATTGATAATGAACGCATTTATCTTAATTACTCTAGATTAATCTACCGTTTAATAAATTATTCAGAAACCAAAGAACAAGTTCTTTTGCCAACGAGTGTATTTTAGCAACCGTTTGAATAATATTTGTCATCACTTAGTAATCGTTTGATTAGAAAATCTATTTGCTTAACTCTACTGATAACAAATTAAATTAAATTAAATTTGTTTTTTTGTATGAAATATGAGCTTGTATAAGCAGGAATGCAAATTTTGTAAGTTTTTTTTATTTTTTTATTTTTTATTAATTTGATTTGTTTACTCCCTACAGCCCCTTCCTTGTTTAATAAGTACAATCGATTGAAACAACACAATTAAACAAAATTTTAATTGATCGATCGTATGCACGCAATTAATTTGTTTGCTTGCAATACAAATGGAGAAACAATTTAAATTGCCCACACCTGCTTTAGCACTTAATTACCCCGATTAAGTCTCACTTACTTAGTTAAATAGTTTCATTTTTCTTTTCTTTACTCATTTTCATTTTAAATTATGATTGAAGGTTTAATTTTATTCATTGAAAACATAAAATAATTCATCTGGTTTATGGCAAGGAAACAATCAAACTGCAATAATTTATAAAAAAAAATAAAATAAAATACAATAACAATACAATACATGGGTAATTTTTTTATTTCTATTAAGTTTATAACTTAATAACATGGTAAATACGTTATTAAACCATTTGCGTAGAAACACTTTTCAATAAACAATGTGTAAAGATTTATTTTAAATGTTTATAAGACACTACTTCTGTAAGATGTATGCACGCTTATGTATATCGGCTGTCTAGCAAAGAACTAACGTTTATTGAATGCTGAAGATTTTTAACGGATTTTTGCAAACTCGACATCACGGTTAATGATTGCCAAAAAGGTATTCTGACCTCATTAGTGTACATGGACAAAATTAATAAGGAACGCTTAACATTTCTTCTAGTACCCCTCTTGGCAGGAAATGGCTTCCACAAAGCTTTTCTGACGTTTCTTTAATCTGTTTTGTTCAACTAAGCATTTGACTGGTCTGCTATAGCAAGTTCAAGGATAATGGGGCTGGCATTTATCGTTATCTAGAAACATTTTAACATTTTTTATTTATTATTCACTTAACTTAACTTAATTAGGCAGAATTACAACCTATCTCCTCATACCATCCACGTTGTATGAATTAATTTGTTCCATGAGTGGCTGAATCAACAGTTTAAAGTCGACTTTGAACTGCAGACAGCCAATTTTTGTTTCACTCTCAAAGTTTGCGCAACACATCTGGCAAGTCAAGTTTGGTGTTCTTCAAGATGTCTGGACTGGGATTTGAACCATGGCCTCTCGTCTTATAAGCCAACATACTACCTGCTGGACTACGGCGACTTCAAAATTCATATTTCAACAGACTAATTATAAAATTTGTAGTAGGTGTGTAGACTCACAAAGATATCCACATGATGTCCACAAAAAATGTGCCAAATAAATCGACATTTTCAAATCGGTTTAAAGGGCAATTTTATTTTTTCAAAAATAATTTACATATTTCAACTAATATGAACAAACTTTGAACTTTAAAGCTTTTAGGAGGCAATTACGAAAATTTTCTACAATCTTATTTAATAAAAGCGTTCTTATTCCAATCTGATGAATTTTCTTTCCAATATTTTATGGAAAAATTTCGTGTGAATGTTGTGATGACAAAAACTTTGTAAAAACCTAAGAAACATTAGAAAAAACCTTAAACCAATAGGAAACTATTAATTCGTTTGATAGAAATAACGTAATAAAGAAAGATTAAAGCTATTCATATGCTGGGAACAGAGTTGGAACTTCAGATTGAACATGAGCTATTTTTTTATGTCAATATTACCAGCATCTCTTATTTTGCCTGGGTTATTCAGTTGGTTCGGGAAGGCTACTATGTTTGGGTTTTTCTAAACGCTGCTAAGTCTAAAAACTTTAAAAGAGTAGCATCGCATAAATAACTAACAAGTTTTCTTTGGTGGAACACATCGGAGATGTCTAAATCAGAATGAATTTGATCGATGATCGATGATCGATGTTATGTTGATTTGAGAATCACTTTGGTTTGTGGCTTATTATTCGCATAAATTTGCGTCTTAGAAAATGGTTTACAAGAAAACTTTTATCAAATTCAAATCCCTTGATCTCAATGGCCAGTTGCCATCACCTTCGCCTGAGATTGGCATCCGTTCAAGTCGTTCGAATGCGGCATGAGCTGTATGTTGACAAAATTATCCATATTTACATACACAATTGCACATTACAACATTTCAGTTAGGATTACGACATAACGTCTCACACCACTGATGTTGTGTGTGTTAATTTTATACGTGAGGGGTCAGAAATCTATTGAAAGGAAATCACCGAAGAATCACCGAGGCTTCAGGTCTTATAAATTAAGACCTACTAGACCACGACGACTGCTCCTTCAAATCATCCAGTTCAAGTCAAAACAGGTTAGTAATCATTGATCACAGACAGAGGTGGACTGACCAAAGTCGTTATCAAAGAAATACACATCGTTGGCTCTTGGATCCTATACAGATTGGTATCGTTCCAAAAATTTCAGAATTTTCTTTGTTCACTTATTCATTCACCCATAATGAGGTCAGGACAATTTCATGTAGCACTATAACGGTTTGGTACATCATCAATGCCTATGAACAACTTTCTATGAGGATATTTACTTAGGGAGGCCTGTTCAAACAGAATTCGACGTCAAATAGTGTAAAAAAAAAAAATTAAATTGAATTAAAATCTGAAGTTGATATGCCTCTTTCTGCCAAAGAAAATAAACGAAGACTAATCTGAAGCAAATGAACGAATAAATATTCTTTGAAATAAAATCTCATTTAAGGTAAGGTCAACAACTAATTGTGAAGTACATATCGTTGCATCTATTCAGCAGAAACCCCTGCTCTACCCATATAATAATAAGTTTCAGCAGCAATTATTACAGCAAAGACTGTCTATCGATATTGGTATCACAGAGCAGAGCAGAGCAGAGCAACATTTAAACTTTAAATGGCTTTTTTTTTGTTTTTGATTTGACGTTTATTGTACAACTTTGTAGTTGCATTGCTGTGTTACAATTTCGATTTGAGAGTGTTTGCTTTTATTTCTGTTGGTTTTCTTATTGTTTTTCTTTTTCTTTATTTTTGTTGTTGTTGTTGTTTTGTTTTATTTTATTATTTTGGTGTGGCCAAAAAGGCAGGTGCCACATCATGTAGAAGCGAAGTGCAAACAAAAATTTTGTATAAAAGTCGACATAATTTCGTTGTTTAACATCAGAATCAAATCAAAAAGCGTTCGTTGAACACAACTTTGAGTTTCAAATAAGTTTTCTTTCCTGCTTCTTTTCCTTTTTAAATCTCCTTCTCTAACAATATGAAGGTAATAACAACACAAAAAAAGGATACAAAACAAATTTTAAAAATTCCAAATCAAATGAGGATTTATTTGTTGAAAAAAAAAATAAAAAAAAAATTCTTCTCTTTACAGTTCTTGATTGCTGTAGCTTTGTTGGCTCTTGCCGTTGGTGTACAATCATCTGTAATTGCTGCTGGACCTTGGGGTGCTCCATGGGGTGGTGCATGGGGTGCACCATGGGGTCATGTTGCTGTTGACAATAGCGCGTGGGCTGGTCCTGTTGTTGGTCCATGGGCTGGCCATGGTGTCTGGGGTGCTCATGCTGGCATTCCCGGCATTGCTTTGGCCCAAGGTCCCGGTCTTGCCCATGGTCTTCATGGTCCTGGTGTATATGTAGCTAAGACACGTGGTGCCGTACATACTGCTCCCTTGGCTGGTCATATTGCATCGGCAACATCAGTAAATGTTGCACCAGCTCCTGGTACTCATTAAGCTTGAGTTCAGATCAGATTGGAAGATACGGCAATTCATCTATCAATAGTCCCATCAATAGTTCTAACTGTAAGCCATACACAAAAGAAAAAAGAAGAAAAAACCAACATTCCCAAATAGCACACACACACATTCAACATCAAAGCATTATTGCAGTCCACCATAACCACCATACCATCGCCTCGATATGATGTTTGATCAATTGTATCCTGGTATTTTGGGACCAACAACAATCAATGAAAATTCTGCAACAACAGTTATCACATCTATTCTGAACTTTATGTCTTTATCTATCGCTATATCTCTATCTCTATCTATTGTATATCTATCTGTCTCTTTTTTTTTTCTTTTGCTGTCTCACTCATAACAAACAAACAAAAACTCTGTAAAAAAACTTTAATCTTTAAAAAAAAAAAATAAAATAAATGCAACAAGAAAATATATTCTTGATCTTAAAAATCCAATTCAGAAGTTGTAATTCCTTTTTTAAATATCTTTTAAAAGAATGGAGAAGTTTAATTTGCAACTATCCACCAGGAAGAAAGTGTTGGGATCACATACATATATTCACCACACATAATCTTGTTTATGTATTTGGATCCTCTAGTTGTCTTGCCAATTAAACCATTATGTTTGAAGTGGTTTGAAGTGTGCAGCCATATTGAGGACGCAGTTCAAATTCCATGTCAGACATTTCCAACAAGACGAAATTTGAAAAAATATTTCTTCGGCGACTTCTCCTCATCAGATTTCCGGCAAAAACTCTGAAAACCATGAAAAAGTTTCTCAAAAATCTGTCGTTCGGAGTAGACTTTAAACTCTAGGTTCCACCACTTATGTACAAAACTGTCACACACAACATAAGTGGTGTGAGAAGCTTAGTCGTAATCCGGATGTTCCCCGGGGGTCGAACATCTTTGACTTTTTACACACATAGGACACGAACGTCAACAATGTTCGTTGAAAAGAGCGTAAAATTGCCTTCAGTAGCTTGTCAGCTTCTAAAGTAGAAGGAAAGTTCATGCCGCTTTTTTTTCAGGTTTCAATGATACACCCAAAGAAATATTACAGTTGGATTCACTATTTTCCATTGAGGTTCACTAATAACCATGAGAAAGGATCTCCACTTTGGAAGAATTGGCCAATACAACCCTTCAATCAGTATTACGGCTTAGCTTCTCACACCAGTGGTTAGAAGTGGTGAGAAGCTAGGCCGTAATCCTGACTGAAGGCTCGTAATGGCAAATTATGTATGTTATGTATGTTCTCACACCACTTATGTTGTGTGTGTTAATTTTATACATGAGTGGCGGGACCTACAGTTTAAAGTCAACTCCGAACAACAGATTTTTGAGAAACTTTTCATGGCAATTTTATTTACTCTCAGAGTTTTTGCTAGAAATCTGCTGAGAGGAAGTCACCGAAAAAGTATTTTTTTTTCATATTTTCGTTCTTGATGTCTGATCGGGGATTTGAACCGTGGCCTCTCGTCTAATAAGCCAACACACTACCTACTGGAAATTCCTACTTGAAAACATTACTAATAATTTTCCTCTGGGTTATATACATGCCACTCACAAAAACATTCACATTTTTTATCATGTTCTCTTTGTGCCGACGTCTGGTTATGTGCCTCATGATTATTATTAGGTATACTATGCAGGAATGTATTGGATGGTGGTGGCGAGACTACGAGATGAAATAATATTCATCATGGTTTTCAAATTTGTAAAACTAATGCGCTTTAATCCTCTGCAATTAACTCGTTAAAAAAGCCAACATGGAATCAAAACAACAACATAATAACATAACAGTAAATCAAAAATGCTCCTCTATCCCGCCTGGGGACTGTACTAAGAATGATGAGAATGATAAGAATAAAGCAGAATTAAGAATCAGAATAACTTGAGGAGTTATATAGGTTCGGTCTATTCTTACAGTACTTAATATTAGATCGGGATGTGTTAATGTTAACTGTTTATTCATTGTGATCGGTGGACAAGTCTCCTTATGTCAATTAAATGACATAAATTCTGAATTTAAGGTGATGTACACTTTCTCATAGATTTACAATAACGCCTAGACTAGAATTCTTAGAATTGTCATGCGAAGAAGGAAAGTTGGTCATCAATGATCAATGATCACCAATGGCAGTTTGGAATGTGTTCTTACCGCAAACGGAGGACTGATATGCTGGGAAGCGGAGTAATGGGAATATTTCGGAATACATTAAATTAAAATAGTTGACAACTACTGTGAAACATAATAAAATTGGAAGATTTAGAAGCTAATAACATTGTGGTATTAAGAAAAGTCAAAGCAGAGAGATTAAAACAGTTTCTACTGGGTATTGTACGAATGAGCAATTATTTGGCATGGAGAATGGACCAACTTTTAGGGCAACAGCAAATAAAATTCTGTGAAAATTCTTGTTCAATAAACCTTGTAATTTAATAATAATAAAAATTTTAAATTGTAATTGCAATTGTTTTAAAGTATTTTAAAGCATTAAGCAATATGGCTGTAGATGGTTTACACTTGGTATGATTGAGAATAATTTGCAACATATTTCTGTATTGCTTCGAACTGTGGAATGCTTCAGTTTTATAATGCTACAGTAAAGAGATTATTTGATCCCTAAAGTGTGCACATCCTGTCTAAGATTGTGCCAGAATGTCGGATTACTTTGGAGGAAATAGAGAGAGGCTTTTAATTGTCAACCTCATGTGAGCCCTTGGTTAGGGAATATTGAATGTAACAACACCCATGATTCATTTATAAATTGTGATGGTAATCTCAGCTTAGATTACAGAATTTCCAAAAGTAATTTGAATCTTTACCAGCCATTTCTGCATGATGGGAGGGAGGGGGGTGAATATTTCATAATATTGTTTGGAAAATGGGAATGTAACACTTTGGGAAAAATTCTATTAAATTTAATTTACATTTCAGGTTATTTCTTTTTAATTTTTTTGTTTTATAATATACTAGAGTAGATATTGTGTTAAGCAATATATTTTTAGCCAAGTCACAAACCCATGAATATCAAATACTTCATTTGTATTCTTTGTTTTTGTATTGTTGACTCATCTAATGCAATCAATTGCTCTCTAGTAATACAAATAAAATTTTAATATTTAATTTAATTTTGATTTAAATTTTAATTAAATTCTACATTTCGCAATAATTAGTGCCGCAGCTGTATTAAATGCTCAATAATTAACAGCTTGATTATGGTCTTTTAATATACGATTCGATACATTCAGTTCACAGTGTGTGTCTATGTGTGTATGTGTTTTTGTTACACATCATTGAAGTTTTTAATCATAAATAATAATTTTTATCTATCTCTCTCTCTGTGCACATTCTTTGAAAATTTAAAAATTTTATTTAAGTATTCTTGCGAGTGTTAAAAAAAAATATTTTTTTTCTGTAAACGGATTTACAATGTTTATGAGTGAGTGATAAAGAAAAATCCAAGCACTTCTGGTGAAGGGTATTAAATTTGTTTTTCTTTCTTTTTCTTTTTCGTAAAGTTGTTTAATAACAATAACAATAACAATAAAAACAAAATGAATATTTATTATTAATTGTTTTTATTATTATTATTATTTTGTTTGGCCAGAATTTTGTTTGTGGATTTTCCTTTACTCGCTTATGTTTTGTTGGCATTTTGGTGTGGCCAAAAAAAAAAAAAATATATGTAAGAGTACCACACACAAAAATCAAATGTTTTCATTGAAATTGAAATGAAAACTTGATTTTCATTCATTTCCAGTGTATAAATACCTGATACAGTTTCGTTAATAACATCAGAATCAAATCATAAAGCATTCACTGAACACTGCTTTCAGCTGCAAAGTTTTTCTCTACTGTTCTTCAACTATTTTCCTTTAATCCTTTCAACATGAAGGTAAAAGAAAAAAATTATTTTTTTTGTTTTCTAAACACCAACAACAATTTAAAAAAATATAAAAAAATATTGAAATTTTTTTCCTTCTTGATTTTCATTACAGTTCGTCATTGCCGTAGTCGTGTTGGCTCTTGCTGCCGGTGTACAATCTTCACTAATTGGTGCCCATGCCCCCGGTGTTTCATATGTTACCACAGCCGTGCATCCAGCTGGTCCCTGGGGTGGACCATGGGGTGCAGGTCATTTGGGTGCCTGGGGTGGTCATGCTGCTGTTGATCATGGTGCATGGGGTGGTCCATGGGATGGTGCCTGGGGTGCTCCCTTAGCTGGTCATGGTTTGCTTGGTGCTCATGGTGGTATTCCCGGAATTGGTTTGGCCCAAGGACCCGGTCTTGGACATGGCCATGGTGTTTATGTAGCCAAAACACGTGGTGCTGTGCATACAGCTCCTTTGGCNTGCCTCAGCAACTTCAGTGAATGTTGCTCCTGCTCCTGGTACACATTAATTCGACCAGATTCAATAAAAGGCACGGCAAGACAATCCATTCTACTCATACTACTCTTTATAGCAATTATCTCACACTTCTATTCTAATTTATCTTTATTCTTTCTATATTTACGTATCCACGTATCACACTCTCATTGACTGTAAATATTTAATGAATTTTGCAAGACTATTATAATAAAACTTAATTGAAATACATATGTATGTGAATATATGTTTAGTTCTGTAAGTGTCAGTAAGTGTAATTTACATAAAAAACAAAATAAAAAAAAAATAATCAAAAAAAAAAAAAATGAAATTTTAAAATTATTATTAAGCCAACGCTTGCGTTGGTCGTAAACCTAAAAAATCATTTACGTGAATAACAAATATTCTACAGATCTCGTGAAAGTTGCTTTAAACTCTGCGATTCATCGCAGAGACCGATGAATTGTCTACTTTGGAGATCCTTGGGACCTGGATCTGAGAGCTTATAATTAACAGAGTAGTAATCGATTCTGTGAACTATAAATAGGCGGCTTTGTACATGAGCATAACAACTCAGAAAATCTGGCCAAAGATGGATGAAAGGCTAACAATAAGTCTACTTAAAACTGCAAAGAGTCGCCATAGTCTAGTAGGTATAGTGTTGACTTATTAGACGTAAGGCTATGGTTCAAACTCCCGGTCCGACATGTCCACGAAAACGAAATATGAAAAAATACTTCTTCGGCGACTTCCTCTCAGCAGATTTTTAGCAAAGAGTCTCAGTCTCATGACAAGTTTCCCAAAAAAATCTGTCGTTCGGAGTCGACTTTAAACTGTAAGTCCTACCACTCATGTATGAAATTAACACACACAAGATGGGTGGAATGAAGTCGCCGTTGTCTAGTACGCAGTGTGTTGGCTTATTAGACGAAAGGCCAGGGTTCAGATCCCAGATCAGACATCAAAAACGAAATATTAAGAAAATATTTCTTCGGCGGTTATCTCTCAGCAGATTTCTGGCAAAAAATCTGAGAGAAAATAAAATTGCCATGAAAAATTTCTGAAAAATCTGTCGTTTGGAGTCGACTTTAAACTGTAGGTCCACTCATCTATAAAATTAACACACATAACATAAGTGGTATGAGAAGCTAGGCCGTAATCCTGACTGAAGCGTTGTAATGGCCAATTACGTATGTATGTGTTGATATACCCACAGTGAAGCTAAGATTTTTAGTTTTGTGAGATTCAGAAAATTATTACACCGCCTTACTCAAAAAAAGTCTTCGAAATTTAAAAAAAATCAGTAACAAGATGCCTTTACAATTGTTTCGAGTAGTCAACAGAATTTTTCTTCTTATTTTCAATGATATTTTGCGGCTTCATATGAAAAAGAGCTGATTAAGGGTGCCCTTTTATCATCACAGCCGCGCATTATCGCAGAGATTTACAAGCTTATTCTGGTTTGCTTTTAATTTTTTTTTTTTCTTTTTACCATGTGATGAGAATTTATCACTGGAGTCTGATAAATAATTTAACAAAAGGTTTCAATTACATTGAGGATGTCTTAGAAAGCTATGTGCAGATAGCGATGCAATCATATTTAATCAACTGTTTTAGAAAGAAGCAGTACTGGCAAGAAGGTTTTTAAATTTAAAAATGCAATCAAACAAAAACGGTTTAAAATTTGATCAAATTTAGAAATTGAAATGAAATATTATTTCATTCATATGACTGCCTAGGCTGGCCTCATAGTAGCTCATTCGATCACACCAATTTTTGTGAAGCTTTTCGAGTATATGGGGTTGTGTCTTAACAAGGTCATCACAAATATTGACCTCATAGACAATAATCTAACGGTGTCAAATTTCAGCTTCTTACGTTTAACATCACCATTTCGGCTAATTGAACGGCCATTAGATGTTCGACACAATAAATCGCTTCTGGCATGAGATGTGTTGCAAGATGCAACATTATTCACATCAATACCATCAAGAGCGGTTACAAAAAAAATTGCTTATCATTGTGCGGTGGGTGCTTGTATTGAACGTAATGGTTGCACCGTCCTCATTTTCAAGGAAATATGAGTCAATAATGCCTCCGCCGCCAAACAGTCACTCGTAGTGGTTGCATTGGCTTCTGTAATATCACGTGTAGATTTTCTGAGTTCCGAATGCAACAATTGTGCTTATTAACGCACCTATTTTGTCAGAATTACGACCTAGTTTATTACACCACTTATGTTGTGTGTGTTACTTTTATACATGAGTGGCGTGACCCACCGTTTAAAGTCAACTCCGAACGACAGATTTTTGAGAAACTTTTCACGGCAATTTTATTTGCTCTCAGAGTTTTTACGAGAAATCTGTTGAGAGGAAGTCCCCGAATAAATATTTTTTCATATTTTCGTTTTGATGTCTGATCTGGGGGTTTGAACCGTGGCCTTACGTCTAAAAAACCAACAGACTACCTACTAAACCGCGGCTACTTCAACGTACCCACCAAAATGAAAACGAGCTCCATCCGAAAAGATAATTTTTTTTTGGCAAAATCGATATCATCGTGCAGTTTATGACCGTATAGAATGGCAGGAGTATTGCCAGATTCTAAATAACCAATGGTTCAAATATAAACCAATAGATGGGTTTTCCAGCAGAACTGATGGGTATATTAAGGCGACCTCCGGTTAACAGATGAGATAAACTTGGCGACAATCCATGCAACCGAGCTCAACCTAAAGTGTTTATTGGATTACTTTTAAACGGAAAATATTTTATCGGTACCGACCCAGAATCTGAAATCTACTTGAGCGCGGTATAGCAAACGGCTAATGGCAGCAATTTCATTTGCTTTTTTGTTTCAAGAGACAGACGCCTTCGTTACTGAACTAACTAACGGCCTGTTACGCGTTTCATCTTGATGGCACCATTTATTCGAACAATAACTGACCGTATTCTACGGATTAAAGTTGGATGCGTTTTTCTACGGAATTCTTTTAGAAATTTAAAGGTGAATGTGGATGTAAATGCAAAACTCATGTTTTAAACTGTAAATATGCAAATAAAACTCAGAAAATTAATATTTTTTTTGTGGTTTTTTTGTATTTCTTGTTGTTCTTGTAATTTTATTTCAGATTCTTAATGTGAAAAACTAAAATAAAATTGAAAAAAGATTAACAAAGTTTGTGTCTTACAGATCAAGGAATGATTTTTTTTTTGTGTATTTTTTTTAAGATTTATGTTGTTGCAATACTATACAAAAATATTTACAGTTAATGAGTAATAAAAGATACATTTTAAGATAGAGGACTGAGAGGCTCATATAGATACAGTGAAAGATGCAGATACTAGAGAGAGAGAAAAGAAGAGTTCAGTTAAAGAAGGTGGAAGTGTAAGTAGTTGGCTTCGATGTTATTTGTTAATGTTGTTGTTGTTGTTGTTGTTGAAAATGTGCCAGTGCAGCTTATTATTTCTTCTTGATTGTTGTTGGACTCGATGTACAGGACTTCTTAAAAAATTAAATTGTTCTTCACCTTCACCGCTATTTTCAAGGATGACAAACATATGCAGATGGTGATGGCTAGGGTGGTGATGGTGGCAGTGGTGGTTGGTAGTGACGATAGTGATGTTGAGTGTGTGCTATAGATTGATGAAGATTGCTACAAATACAGGAGAACTCAAAGTGATAGAGGAGAGATAAACAGGGAAAATTGCATAGAAAATGGTTTGCAGGAAGGAAGAGATTGGTCATAGAGATAGAGAGGAGGGGGGGGTTGTTGGAAATTAAAAAGCAGGATTTAACAAGTGTGATAAGAGTTTAAAACTAGTTTGGCATCATGTGTCATCAGATTGGTTGCTTGAATGAATGCTTATACTTTGCCTATGATCGTAAGGTTTCGATTTAGTGGGTACCAGGAGCAGGAGCTACATTAACTGAAGTGGCTGAAGCAATATGGCCTGCCAAAGGAGCTGTATGCACAGCACCACGTGTTTTGGCTACATATACACCATGGCCATGTCCAAGACCTGGTCCTTGGGCCAAACCAATTCCGGGAATAGCAGCGTGAGCACCAAGCAAACCATGACCAGCTAAGGGAGCTCCCCATGGTCCACCCCATGGACCACCCCATGCACCGTGATCAACAGCAGCGTGACCGCCCCAGAGACCTAAGGGAGCCAAACCCAATGGTGCTCCCCAGGGACCAGCACCATGCAGAGCAGGGACATACGATACACCAGGAGCATGAGCACCAATCAAGGATGAGTGGACACCGACGGCAAGAGCCAACATGACTACGGCAATTACGAACTGCAAAGAAAAAAGAGAAAATAAGGTTTTCATTACAAAAAAATATGAACTTCAAATGTCTTCGTATGTGTTTATTGTAAACAAATTTGTTTAAATCAAGTAAGCTTTTAGAAAGACTTGCAAAGCATAACCATACCATGTATCTGCAGGTGTAAAGAATGTAAAGGCATAAAGGAAGCGTATTAATTCCGAGAAATTTCTCCGCATGTTTAAAGACCTTTTTATAGCTTTCCGTCACCAATTTATTGACACTTTATACCAACGAGGTTGGGCATTTAAGCCTTTCAGGCATTAAATGGAAATAGCTGAGATAAAATTCTGGAAATTTTATTGTGATTTAATTTGAAGCCGCTGATTCAAAATCTGAAATCAAAGTACTATGAGGCTTTTAATATCGATTTACGCTTGAGCAACGTTGGGACTTATTAGGCTAACGAGAAACTGCACGATGATGTGGATTTTACCAAAAAAAAAATTATTTTCATTTTGGTGGGTACATTAATAAGCACAATTAGCTCAGAAAATCTACATGTGGTCTTACAGAAGCCTATGCACCCATTACGAGTGACTGTTTGGTATGGTTTGTAGAGCGAGTGCATCATTGACTCATATTTCTTTGAAAATGAGGACGGCGCAAGCAATACGGTTAGTAGAGACTACCTATCGCATCATGATAACAGAATTACTAAAATTTTCCTATTCAGCAAGAGGAGGTTGCTGAACCGGTTGTAAACATCTTTTAGAAAAATGTAAGCATCATCGTTACTTTACTTTAAAACGAAAAATTCAAAGGTATACGTACGTATTATAACCCTTAAGTCATGACTACAACCTAAATTCTCACACCACTTGTGTTGTGTGTGTTAATTTTTTACATGAGTGGCAAGACTTATAAGTTTATAGTCGACTCTGTACGACTGATTTTTGAGAAACTTTTCATGGCAATTTTATTTACTCCCAGAATTTTGCCAGAAATCTTCTGAAGGCAAGAGGCCGAAGAATTATTTTTTCAAGTTTCGTTTTGTTGGATATGTCTGACCTGGGGTTTGAACAGTAGATCACGTCTAACAAGCCAACACAGTATTTAGTAGACTACGATGACTTTATACTGATTTCGGCTAATAACTTCGTTTATTAAAGATCGATTTTTCCCAAAACATTTGGAAATCAAATGCTTTTGTTACTACCTTCGAACAGGTTGGTCTAGAAATTAAATGCTTCTCTGAGCTGTAAAAAATTTCCTTGTTTTGAACAAATCGTCTTCAAATGTTATACTTCCCTTATAGGATTGATTTCCTATCTTTGGTAAAAAGTTACTCAAAAATAAATTGAAAATTTAAAAGCAAAAATAAGATATTTTGAAAAAAAAAACAAAAACATACAGTCAAAGATAAAAGTCTACATACATGGGTGCATATAGACTGTTATAGCGCTGTTTAAGGCATTCACAATTAAGAATTTTTGAAGAACAAAATGAATATGAAAAGAATACAACACAGAAATTATTGGGAAAAAGAAAAAAAATATTGCCAGGATAAAAATCACAATACTTTGTTGTATGTAGACTTTTTTCTTTGACTGTATGATTTCTAAAAAAAATGTTAATGCTTGCTGTTCCCATATTTAATGTTCGTCTTCCATCTTCTTGATGGTTTTACCTAATATTGGCCCATTTTTTAATATTACCGACATATTGGCCTAAGGCCGTTATGTTTTAACGTAACACCTTCAAATTAATTTTGATTTCTTTATTGTTTTAATTGCACTTTGAATTTTCTCTTACAGTTTTCACAATTTTTACACGCAAATGCAAACACAATCTTAAATATTAAAATTGAAATAAAAAAAGAACAAGAAAAATTAAAATGTTACCTTCATGTTGTTGAAAAGGATTCGAAGGAAAAGAAGTTGGAAAATTGAAAAAAAATGAAACTTATTTGAACTGAAACTAGTGTTCAATGAACGCTTTACGATTTGTTTCTGATTTTCCAAACGAATTTAAAGCAACTTTTATACTCCGAAAATACCGTTTAAAAATTTTACAAAAATAAAGTTGAGAGTTGAAATCCATACACAGTGTTTCTGTGTGTAATGTGTAGAGTAGTGGCACATGCAACTTAACTTGGCCACACCAAAAAATTTGTTGTCTAACAACAACAAAAAACAATAAGCCAGTGTATGGCTTGAATTCTGATACAATTTACAAGTGTGCGATAGAAAAATTAAGAAAAACAAAAAATTTAAAATAATAAACAGAGCACCTTCATCAAGAGCAAATAAACTGTAGAAAAATAATAACAACAACAACAACAACAACAACAATAGTAGCAATAATAGAAATATTAAATGCCATATGGATATAATAACAATAAAAACAACAATAACAACGGCTTTATTTGCAACATGAATAAAACACAACTTAGAACCACGTGAGAGATGGAGAGAGAGAGAGAGAGAGGGAAATGGAGATTGAAAAAAAATTAAAAATAATTAAATAAAATGTATTTGCAACAACAACTACATCGAAAAACAACAAAAAAGAGTATGAATAAATGAAATAAAAACAACAACAACAACAACAATAACTCTAAGTACAATATGATAAGCTGTGGCAGCAGTTAAATTGTTTAGAAATTGTTTTGACCACTGCTGCAATCAATTCCAGTACCAATGCCACAACCACCACCACAACCACCACCACCCAAAAATCCTTTAATCTTTTGTTATGAGTATACGTATATGCAACACAATTGTTTTTTTTTTTTGTTTGTTTTTGCAGTTGGCATAACCTTTCACCACCAGCACCGCTATTCATTCATCCATGAGGGAATTGATCACACATTTTTTGTTTTTTTTTTTTGTTTTTTTTTGTTTTTGCCTTGGAAACTATTAACACTTAAAGCCACTTTAAAAGCCGCGGGCTAGCCAACGCCCGTTCCTTTAATCAACATTTTCTGTGTTTTCGGTATTTCGTTTTCCATTAAAAAATTTAAAAACAAATTAAGCAACGTTTCCTA
>QOCX01001332.1:156-12305 GCA_005959815.1 Sarcophaga bullata | reverse complement strand
GCTTCGATGATTTTCAAAGATAATAAATAATTTATAATTATTTATGAGAATATTTATTAAAAACAAAAGCAATTGATTTATTAAGAAACAACATGGGCTGGTGCATTAAACAAATTATGGGATTTACTTAAATCACCGATACAAATCGATGTAGAGTTAGTTCTTAGCTCAAGAAAATGTTTCACACAATAATTAATATTTTTGGTTAGAATCGCATAATTTGAGTCAGTGACTCGATACCAAATATATCTACGTACACTATTCATTAAGGATGTTTAACTGAAAACATCTTCAATTTAGTAAAGTACAGTATAGACGATCGGAATATCCCAAAAACGTGGCATATTTAACTACGATTCTCAGTTGATGCATTGAATGATTGAATTGAAATGACCAGTTTCTCCGAAAAAGACCATAACCATACCATATATCTGCGGGTGTAAATAATGTAAAGGCATAAAGGAAGCGTAATTAATTCCTAAAAAATTTCTCCGCATGTGTAAAGACCTTTTTATAGCTTTTCGTCACTAATTTATTTACACTTTATACCAACGAGGTTGGACAGTTAAGTCTTTCAGGTATTAAATGGAAATAGCTGAGATAAAATTCTGGAAATTTTACCGTGATTCAATTTGAAGCCACTGATTCAAAATCTGAAATCAAAGTACTATGAAGCTCTTAATATCGATTTACGCTTGAGCAACGTTGCAACTTATTAGGCTAACTTGAAACTGCACGATGATGTTGATTTTGCCAGAAAAAAAAATCATTTTCATCTTGGTGGGTACTTAAATAAGCACAATTAGCTCAGAAAATCTACAAGTGGTCTTACAGAAGTCTATGCGGCCATTACGAGTGACTATTTGGTGCGGTCGACAATGGCCGTTTCTGAGATCTGGGCGTAGATGTGCCTTTTCATACCAGTTTTCGCAACCGAACCTAAACTCTTTTAAGCTGTTTGGCAATTGAATTCAAAGAGCTCTTTCTTCTACAATAGTTTTGTCAGAAGCAAACAGTCCCACAGAAAGTGACTACAATCTATCAATTCTTGCAGTAGTTATTTGAAAAGAAATAGGAAAGAATTTGAAAACAACTATGCTTAAGCAAAATTTTGAATACATAAGTAGAGGGCCCTTGGAGCTCTATAAATGCATATTATAGATATCTTGCAATCGTGTTCGTACACTGCAGGAATTTTAATTTGTTTTCTGCAGTATAACCCAGCAGAACATTTTTCTCGAATAGAAAACTTTCTTATCCAGTGTATCTGGAATGCGACAATAAGTTTGCTGACTGTAAGGGAATCAAGGAAAACGACAAATATTTTCGAAAATACTTGTTGAAAGCATTTCTGAGTACAATTACAAAGAAAAACATTTTAAATACCTTGTCAATAAAGACTGACAATTGTCAAGAAGAATAGTTTCTGTGGAGCGCTATTCTATATGAGATTTATTCGTAACGGGTGATTTTTTATAATGAATGAAACATTTATTTGTTTGTATGACTTTCATTTAAATGTTTCCCTTAGCTATGCCGAAAGTAACGTAGATTACTTTCTATGATTGTGGTTAGTTTGTCTCGGTACATAAAAGGTTTTATGCATCGCGCCACAAAAATAGGCTAAAGGAGTCAAATCTCATATTTAAGCAACAAATGTGAGAATAATTGCTTATCAAACTAAACGAATAGATTCATTGTATCGTGTGTCTTTTACAATATATCATGTAGGATCTCTCCTCCTCTGAACAGATTTCTGGCAGAAAATCTAAGAGCTTCTCAAAAAATCTGTCATTCGGAACTAAAGGATAAAATTAGCACACACAAAATTAGTGGTGTGAGAACCTAGATCTTAATCCCGACTAAAGGGCTATAATACGTGTGTATGTATGTATGTTTACTGCAAGATATGAGCAAAGATTATTGAAAGGCATTCATTTTGTTGTAATAACGAAAAAATTTCCAATTTTAGTTTGACATGTGAATGCCCCGGCCGATAATATTTTAACACAGTCACAACAACTTTGGCCTTTCACACCAATTCGCGAATAAATAAAATTCGAAAAAGGTTTTTTATTTATTTTTTATTTTTTTATTCTTCAAACGGTTGTTTTTTGTTGTTTTCAATCAAATATTTGCCAGCCATGGAATTGTAATGCAATTGTTTACTTTGTTTTACTTAATCACACTCTCTTTTGTCTTTTTGGTTTTTTGTTTTGTTTTGCTTTTTGATTTTTTATTTTATTTCCATACTCTTATGTTATGGGTTCTTTACGGATTATTTATTAATTTGACATGCAGCCACAGAACAGCGTCTTTTATTTGTCTTCTTCCATATCAAATTGCACAATTTTTCAGTCTTTTTTTTTTGTTTTTGGTTTTTTTCCTTTCTTAAACCGTTACTTTTTGTTAATTTGTTACAATTGAGTTGTTTTTGTAAAATTTATGATTGTGTTCCCTTTTGCTTATAATTTTTTTTTTGTAATTCTCCTGATCTGATTATGAAATTTAATTCATACGTTGTCAAGTGTCTGTCAGTGCCTTACGGTACTTTTGAAAACAAATTGTTTAAAAGTAAGTAAGAATCAAAATTAATTTCAATGTTTAATTTAATTTGTATTGATTTGTGTTATCAACAACAATAAATCCACTTTTTTTGTTTTTGTTTTTTTGTTTTATTTGTAAGTGTTTTGAATACTGAGTTGATCTGCTATCACTGGCAATGCAATTTGTAAAACGTAGGGCCATCACACATTCATTCATTCATTCATTCATTATTTACTTATTTACCCTCAGTAGGTATTATTTGCATTTAATAATCATTTGTTTGTTTGATTGACACTTGAGACTTTAATTATTGTAAATCGGCAAATAATCTCAAAGGAAATGAATAGAAGCCGCATACGAGTTAATCAGTAATATGTCATGTCGGGTATCAGTAATACAGTTTGTCATCGTCATTTGACATTATCATGAGTAGAAGATCTCAGTCCTACGACCATGTATTATTCATTCATTCATTCTTTATTTGTTGCAAAAAAATTTTTACCTGCATAAACTCTCGGTATAAAATATTAGATCTTTTAGGTTTAAGTTTCTTTTTCATGTTGATGTTTTATGTTCCATGACACGTAATACTGGCATGGAACAGGAAGTTTTGCATAAAAATCTCTTCGCCTGTCTTGTCAATTGGTAAATATTTATTGCAGGTTGGGCGCCTTTAGCTTAAATGATAAGTCCGCTGGATCTGATTTGAATAAGTACCACAATAAACATAATAATGCAGCGTCTAATGTTTCGCTATTTCCCCAAGAGACACTCCTCATTCATGGACATTCTTGAACTCTAGGGCCCGCTTTACTGTCAACTAATGTGATTTTAATATATGCTTACAATACAATATTCAGCTACCGAATTTGAATAATTGCCGTTTTACTAGCCAATTAGATTCAAAAGAGTTCTCATCCGATCTGTAGATCTGTCAGTGCATATTTGGGTGGACGTTATCTAGGAGGTGTAGTCGCCGTAGTCTAGTAGGTAGTGTTTTAGCTTATTAGACGAAAGGCCAGGGTTTTGACATCAAAAACGAAAATATGAAAAAATATTTCTTTGGCGATTTCCTCTCACCAGATTTCTTGCAAATACTCTGTCGTTCGGAGTCAATTTTAAACAGTAGGTCCCGTCACTCATCTATAAAATTAACATACACAACATAAGTGGTGTGAGAAGCTAGGCCGTAATCCTGAGTGAAAGATTGTAATGGCCAATTATGTATGTATGTATTTGTTCAAGTATCATATAGTCGATAGGTATACACATACTCCATATAATTGCTGCTGCCGCAGCCACAAAGTTCGACAACATGTCTGGTGGTATTCAGTAAACTATTGCAGACAATAGCTTTCATGATGTTATTCGTAGAGTATCTGTTGTCATGATGGCCATCATTTCATAATGAGCTCCGGCCTAATGCTCTCTTACAACAAAAAAGACAAGTTGCCGCTTTGCTTATTCAAGTTCCAGCTTAGGGCACTTTCCAATATGAGTTCAAGAAACTTAGCATTATTGGCCAGAGAGCCAGAGCTATTTCACTGATACTAGGAGTAGCAAATTTAGGAACTTTGTATCTCCTTTTAAATATTACTAACCCTGCATAAGGTTTGATTAACTCAAAGTCCAGACTTGCAGCGTAGATTTCAGAATTTTATAGTTAAGCGTTAAGGTTAAGCTTCCATAGTAAATTATAGTGTCCCATGAACCACCATTTTGAAAACACGTGATTCAGTATGTCAGTAATCTTTTAACAAAATCCATGACTGTAGGAATAGGGAGTTTTCTATGCTCTATGTGACCAACTAGTGAGTGTTTGATTTAAGGGACTTAAAGACTATTAAATTGAAATTAACATACAGCCCTTAGCTTTAGAGTGAAATGCTTGACCTCCCTTGGAAATAAAGACAATCTTGTAAAATGTCCAGTTAGATTATAAATAAGATATTTGAATACATGGCTTGAAGATTATCAAAAGCAACGACATGGAGATATCCATAGTCATCTGTGAATCCACTGATATGAAGCCATCATGAGGATTTCCAGTCTTTAGAGGCCAGTGTTCTGTTATAACTGCTATGAGGTTCCTTATATAGGATGTGAGAAGCTAATTCGTAATATTTACTTCAGGGCAGACCTGTTTTGTGGCCGTACAAGTGGATCCCATCAAACCTTTACCAATGAAAGGAATTTGTTTGCTTCTCTGTAGAGGAATGCCAATCTTATGCAAGAATTCAATTTTCCGTTGTAGCAGCATTTGTAAGTGCATTGTCATTGTTGTTTACTTCGAAACCTAACCGGCGAATGTCTTCCCATTTCATCCAGATACACTTTCAATTTGTTGTTAGCAGTATAACCCTGCAGAACAGGGTAACCGGCATATGTCTCGCCATTTCCTCCAAATACGCTCGACATTTTCGGACAATCTCAGTCATTTTCTTGGCATATAATGGCCGATTTATTATCGACAGATATGCTTATAACACCATACGATATACTCCAATATCGAAGCCGCATAGCAGCATTATTTCACTCCAGAAGGTATTGCAATAATCAGATAGTGCAGGAAACGATCTAAGCTATTCCAAATGATAATAAATTTTTTTAATAATTCATGACAGAAAATTTGTTTTCTAATTAACCGAGGATTATGAAAACCTACGCTATATATTTGGCAGGATCTAAGGTGAATGTATTTAAAACTAGAAAAATGTCAAATACTGACGCCTTTCCTTTTTTTTTTTTCAATTTTTCTCATTTGAAAATTTTAAATATTTTGTCTTCACAGGCACATTACGCTTATAAGACACTGCACTGCAAGTTTTTATAGTATGATGCACGTGGGACTATCACCAGGCTGTGACGCCTTGTCTTCTTTCCTAAGAAAGTACTCCCTAGAGTAATCGATAATTATAATCGAAATAGTACAAACTTCAAATAGCTTAATTAATAAAGTATTTTACAAGAATTTTCCAATGATTGTTTAATCATCATTAAATATGAAATTATTTCCTTTACAAGAACCACCACAGATATGAATTGTTATGAAAGCATTTAATTGCCGTTTACATTTTAATTATTTAATCACTAATAACCAGAACAGCAATTATCTAATTATAGCAGATAAATTAAAGGTAATTAGCAAGTGTACAGGTGATTGAACAAGAACCTTCAAGTCGACAAGCGAATCAACTACAATCGGAGATTTTGAAGATGATATGACGCTGCTTAAGTTAGGTTAGGTTAGGTTAGGTGGCGGATTCACACGAAGGAAAAGGCAGCATTTAGACCCATTGTGATACCAAAATTAATTTCACCATTCCCTAGAGAAAATCATTCCAAGTCCAAAAAATTAGAGAACTCGGTCAACGATATGGAAAAATGAAGAATGAGCAACTTCCGATAACACTGCTTTATCGATGAATTAAATGTTTTAAATGTTCTCTAGGTATTTATAGTTCAGAATCAGTCTATAACAACAACTTGACAGACATTTTCTTTTCCTCTCAATTTGTCGCCTGCGGTTTGGTGGCACCAATACAGCCATTTATGGTACTTTTTAGAGTGATTTTTTTAAACTGATTGAAGTCTATCAGGGATTGTTATGACATATGAACACTTGTGGCATAATTAACACAACAAATTGCAAGACAATAAATATATGTACACAAACAACAATACATACATACATACATATATACATAGAGACAATGGAAAATCAAAAGAACAACAACAACATAAAATAGAATGACAATTTTATTGCAACTTGGGTCAATTGTCATAAAGGCTGGAGACAATGGCAACAGTCAACCAACAGTCAACCAACACATGCTTTATTTTGAAGGCATTTTTCCCTGGATTGTTTTCAATCGTTATTGTTGTTGCTAGCATGGATGTGGTTGCATGAAGTTTTCTTTTCTTTTCTTTGCTTTGCTTTGTTGTTGTTGTTTTTTTTAATAGTTTGGACACGTTAATCTACAGGAAGGTTGTAATTGAGAATTGCTTAAGAATTGTTTACAGAAAATAGCAACAAAAAAAAACGAAATGAAAATTTTTTTATTTTAGAAGCATTTGTTTGTGGTGGCAGTTAATTGTAGGGTGTGGTACTCTACTCGTAAGTACATTCAACAATTTCCATCCTCCATCCACTCATTCATTCATTCATTCATTCCAATGCATTTTTATGTTCTAAGCTTTTTATAATTTCAAGTTGATTTTTTTTTCTTCTTTTATTTAGCAAATCGAATCGAATTATAATATTGAACAAAAACAAAAACAACAAACAAATAATAACAACAATAATAATGAGAATACAAAATAATTTTGTGAAAATAAAACAAGCAAAGCATAACTGGCATATGGTCACACCATATAAAGGCATGAACGCGTGCGCTATAGGAACTTTATGATTTTTTTTTTCAATCATTTTTAATCATTTTTTTGTGTCTACAATTTTGTACGTGCTGTAATGCAGGCATTACACACTTGCAAATGTTACACTGAAAGAAATTATTGAAGCCTCCTATCCATACGATACGATAAGACCTATTGGCGACAAAATATTCCATTTTCTTCAAATGCACGAATAAAAGCCTTAGGAAGAGCTCTTGTCTAGTCACATGCAACATACATAATTGGCCATTATAACTCTTTAGTCAGGATTACAACCTAGCTTCTAACACCTCCCATGTTTTGTAGGTTAACGACAGATTTTTGAGAAAAATTTTCTTGGCAATTTTTTATTTACTCGCAAAGAGTTTTTACCAGAAATCTCCTGAGAAGTAATCGCTGATGAAATATTTGTGTTGGAGATATTTGACCTGTCCCAACATATAATAAACCAACACACTGCGTACTAGTCAATAGCGACTTCGTAAAATACATACATTCTTGACAACAGCTCAGATTGAGTTCCAAAAGTTGACATGCGTTGGTATAATCGTGTCAATGAGAGCCTGGCTTTAATTGACGCTGTTGGTTGTATTGGATTTAAGGTCATTGCATAGACAGTGAAACTAGGACCATGGAGACTATAATTAGGTTGCAATGTGACTCCTTATACTAGCCTCTAGGCAGTGCCAATCAACTCTATGATATGACCTTGGACTTCGCAACGAGATTGGGTAATAAAAGTGAATTAAATAATTTGGTTGTTGCGTACGTTTTGAAGACAAAGACCGTTTTCTGGTATACTAATGGGTCAAGAACATATAGTGGAACTGTGCCGGAATAGAGTACTTGGGGAAACTTTCGATTTTCTGCCATCAAAAAAATGTGCTCAATTTAACTTGTACAGGAAGTACAGAGGACGGTGCATAGCAATATTCTCAGTCCTACTTCGAGCACTAAGCTCGTTTCAGTTTGACCCGTAATGGAAAGTTAAGTCTGCTAGACAGGACTAAATCATCGGTGACGTAGAAATAGGTTGCAATGAGCAGACAGATTAGCTTGCGGAGAGGGTAACTTAAACACTGATGAGGCCAAAACTTTTCTGTGAAGTAGGGAAAGGAAGTAGTGCTTATTGGTAGGCTTCGCTAGCATTATGGCATATAGCGACGCATCAAAATTAACTGATCAAACTGTTGGCAATATTTGTTTTGCTTAGCACAGCACACACATAATTGGTCATTACAAAACTGTAGTCAGGATTATGGATCTAGTTTCTCACACCACTTATGTTGCGTGTGTTAACACGTAAACATGTAAACATAGTGGCGGTACCTACAGTTTCATGGCAATTTTATTTCCTCTCAAACTTGTTGGCAGAAATCTGCTGAGAGAAAGTCACTGAAGAAATATTTTTTTCATATTTTCGTTCAGATGACTGATATGGAGGTTGAACCTCCTAATAAGCCCTACTCACTAGACTACGGGGACTTAGCACAGCTATTCATCAAAATTATACCTTCAAACTTCGTTGTATTGTTGTTATGAAGAAGAGGATTTATGTAACGCTCGCCTCGGACTATAGGTGTGAGTATTATTTATCAACACCATAACAAAAAAAAGGTGAGTTTGATCCATTATTTGTTGTGGAGCCGAATAACTTTAGATAGCTTATCAGTATTCTGACTTGCAAACTGCTAAGTAGCCTTTCGTATTTGAAATCTTACTTGTATGTTAGTGGTCTTACTAATCAAAGTTGTTGTCAAACAGATTCAAGGGCTGAAAAGGAATAGTACATAGCATACATAATTACTCATTAAACCCTTCAGTCTGGATTACACAAAATTTACGTTGTGTGTGTCAATTTTATATACATCAGTGACGGGACCTACAGTTTAAAGTAGACTCCGAATGACATATTTTTTTGAGAAACTTTTTCATGGCAATTGTATTTTACTCTCAGAGTTTTTGTCAAAAGACTGCTGAGAGGAAATCGCCGAAGAAAATTTTTTTTCATATTTCGTTTTGTTAGAGATGTCTGTTCGGACTTGAACCGTGACCCCACGTCTAATAAGCCAGCACATTACCTACTAGACTACGGCGAGAAGCAATAGTCCTTGCATGAAAAGCACTTGCATTTGAGTAAACTGGGTCAACTTTCTGGGTGGCAATATAATTTCTATCACAATTACAGTTCTGTTTAAATTTTGAATTTCGATTTATTGGACTTGGCGGTACTATGTAGTGCACCACACACAACGGAGTGGACAGTATCGGCATTGTGCGTTAATATTATTTGAAGCAAAAGTGCTCTTAAGCATATGTGCCTTGGTAGTGTGACTTTTAAAATAACGAATGAAATTAAAACCTCATACAATCGGGATAAATCAGGATTGGTCAGGATTACGAGCTGGCTTTTCACACCACTTATGTTGCGTGTGTTAATTTTATACATGAGCAGCGAGATCTACAGTTTAAAGTCGACTCCGAACGACAGATTTTTGAAAAACTTTTCATGGCAATTTTATTTTCTCTCAGATTTTTTGCTAGAAATCTGTTAAGAAGCAGTCGCTGAAGAAATAATTTCTGTTGGAGATGTCTGACCTGGGGTTTGTTAGGGCAACTAACAATGACAAATAAATAATGACTGATTTAAGGCCTGATTAAGGCTACGTACCATGCAATGGATTTTTAATCAGTCAGTAAATAATGGCTCCTAGTAATGAACTAAGCGTTCATTTACATTCTATTTATTTATGCCAGTAATTGTAGAGCATTTTGTAAATTCCATTACAATAAAATGGAAGTTATAAACTTGTTGTTGTTGCACTGTATTTTTGGCTAACAGATAATAATTATGTACACCCATTAAGATCTTTAATCTGAAATATTTTTTATATTTTTTGAATTGAACTAAAAATTTACTTGTTTGTACTTGTACTTGTTGTTCTGGATATTATTTTATGAGTTTTTTTCTTTGTAAGAAACTACAATAACAATGGAAAAAATGTTGTTGAGGGCGTTTTATGACTCTTTTTTTTTAGTATTATCCGCCAACTATTTTGTTGTTGTTATAGTTTAAGTTAAATGGTCATTTATTAGAAGAAAAAAAAAAAGATTTTAAAAAAATAAAATAAATTTTTATTTATGTTGCAAGCGGCACAATAAATATTTTATTTCTGTTCTTTTCAATATGAAAAGGAGTTGTTTCTCTAAGTTTTTTTTTTTTTTACAAACAACGCCTTTGCATTTGATTTTACATGACTTTTGAACAAGTTTTCAAACTAACAACAGTTTTTCTTTTTTTTTTTTTTTTGTTTCTCTCACAAGTTTCATGCTGATTTTGTCTACTTTGGTATCTTTTTTGTTTTTTTTTTTTGATTCTTTGCTTACTTTATGGTTTTTAATAATTTATTCGCTTTGGGTTTCCATGCTTCGCAAAGACATTGTTGGAAAACGACAATGGCCACTTTGGAAACACTTTAACGTGACAGTAATATGTTAATATTAATGCCACGCTTCATATTTCTCATTACAGAAGAGATTTTCATATTCGGCACCAATTCAGTAAAGTTGGCTAAAATCTGTTTACTGGTATACAGTGGGTGGCATACAAAATTATACACCGAATGTATGTAAAAGGGTGAGCTTTAAAAGAAACTTGACACAAAAGAGTAAAATTCTAACAATCGCCAAATTCAACTTTTATCACCTAAGGAGAGTGCCCGAAAAAATTTCACAATATTTTGATTCTTTTTTTTTTTTTTTTGTTTCAATTTTTAAACCAGGCAATGATACAATTTTAAAATAAAAATAACGGTAAATTATTAATATATATTTTTAATGTACAGTTTCTTTTGACGCTCACTGTATGTTGCCTATACAAGCAACTGTGAATAGCCCAAATATTTGAATATTTGATAAAAAAAAATTTTTATTTTAATTTCATTTAAAATCGCATTATTCGCCCCCGCCAACCAAACGTATTTTGTTTGATTTTTCTAACTTAAATAAGCGATCCAATTTAGTTTTGCTGGTTTACAGAAAAAAAATTGCCAATTTATTTGAATTATTTCAAGTTACTCTGCAGCATTTGTTTAAAAAATCTCTTGTATTTGCAATAGAAAAAAAAACTTACGAACTTACGAAATGTAATTCCCTTGTGTAATTTGTTAATACAGAACGAATTATGCACCAAACCCAAAATACTTTTGTTTATTTTGAAGAACTGTACTCTTATACTTTTTTTATTCATTGCACTTCAAACATTTCATAAGTCATTATTGAAATGCTTCAATTCGTTTTAATTCAATTAAATTGATATCACCTTAAAAAGTATTGCTCACTTGGGTGTTGCAACATACACGCATAACTGTTTATTACAACCCTTCAGTCAGGCTTAAGATCTAACTTCTCACACAACTTATGTTGTGTGTATTAATTTTTCAACATGCGTGGTGTGACCTACAGTGGATTCTGTACGGACAATTTTTGAGAAACTTTTCATGGATTTTTATTTACTCTCAGAATTTTTGCTAGAAGAAAATCGTCGTGAAATATTTTTTTATGTTTCATTTTGTTCGAGATGTCTGACCTAAGGTTTAACCTAGGCCAACACACTACCTTCTGGTCTACGGAGACTGTAACACCCGTAGTAATGGCATTCTGCAACTATCATTATAGTTTTATGAAGGTGTGGACTTTCTTTAAATCAACTTTGGCAAGACATGTTTTGGCAATAAATTTTGGCGCCTTTGGCACCATTATCAGGAACAATGACAGAAAAAAATATTCTGTGGTCTCTCCATTCTCTTCGTCATTACTACAGAAGTTGTTTTCAGATATCCCGAAACCTCTGGACGCACAGACTTGTTTTTGGTTTTCATTGGATAAAGTGTTCCAAATATATGCATAACCTCAATTTAAATTGACAATTTAGCGGGTTCTAGTATACTACCCGGGAGGGGCCAAGTGAACTCTTCGTGTTAACATGAATGCAACAAGAAAAGGCTCATTTTGGAGATGAACATTTTGACAAAAATCAGAAACTTTACATGTATCCCACCCTCCCGGTAATCTCATCATGGTTCTCTATGGCACAGTTCCAACATTGCGTGTTCGATCCAACAATTAACTCCTCAACGTCATGTCCGTTGCGCAGCGCATTAATTTCGAGTGAGAAGGAAGTAGATGCTCCGATGATTCTCTCTCTT
>QOCX01001331.1:25130-37650 GCA_005959815.1 Sarcophaga bullata | reverse complement strand
CAGAGTTGACAATTATAACTTTGTCGGTTTATTTAGAGGGGGAAAGAAAATGTTATAAATTTTGCGAAGCAAATGTGTTAGAAGCAACAGATATACAGAGTGAAAACTGACGGATAAAGTAGAAAAATTAAATGTAAACAAACATTTATTTTGTGTTAAAAAATAAAAAATTTGAAATATTTTTTAATTTCTTTTTGGTAGATTATTAGTTCTTTTTATTATTTATTAATAGTTTTACACAAAAATTAATTTTTTTTATTAACTTGTGCCAATATAAAAACCCTCTCCGAAAACTAACAAAACATAAATAAACCAAACAGAGAGGCAATCAGAGGGGAACAGAAATACTTTTTATAATATTTGCTGTCCCTTTCACATTAAACCGTCAACTGTCAAATTCCATGTCGCCTCTGGTTACCCTGTGCTTGCAACTGTATGTCCATTTTTCAAAGGGTTTATATATGCTGGAACTGATTTTGTGAAAAAAACCGTTTGACTATACGTTCAGCAATAAAAGAATAGCAATTGTTGATCATATAAATTTGTTGTCGCATGAATTTCCATTAGCAGATTATTTTAATTTTTTACAATTTAATGATGTTACACTTTAATGATGTTCAAGGCGGCTTCACTATCTGACCACAATAGGTGCTTTTCTTCTCATTTTGATGTGTTGCTGGATCCACTTTCGACACCAATAAATGTATTAATATGGAATTAGTTATTTTCTTGTCATCAGCAACTGATAAAAAAGAATTATAAATGGCTGAAACAGTATTCGTGAAGCTTTGCACTATTTTCGAAAAGTAGTAAGCATTTCTTATCGTACACTTTTTTCAAGCTAGCTAATGCTTTAGGGTAATTCTCTTCAGAAATATGATAGACCTTTACTGTACCTAAGGCCGATTGGGACAAACATGAGATCAAGTGATTAAATTTTTCAATATCCATTAACCTTGAATCATTGTGGACCTGGTTCACGTGAAAAGCTCATGAAAATTTTTCAATTCAAATATTTTCCATCGAATTTAAGTCTTGTACACTAGGCGAAGTCACAGGCATATTCCTGGCTAACGGACTCAAATAAACTCTTCACACAAACAGTTTTAGGCTCGGCGCTGAATTAACTGACTGTGTAAACACATCACGCATTCCCATCAAGTTATTAAGGGCCATATGAAAAACTTGATGTAAACATTCGTATTCGTATAATGTTGTTTCTCTTTCTTTCGACTATAAAACATATAACCTGCTGACTCTACTTTTTATAAAAAATGTATTTTTATTAAATAAAATTTTAATGCATACTTAAATACTGTTAATAATTTAAAAAATTTAAAAAATTAAAAATATATTTGAAAAAAAAAATAAATCGAATACTACAACTATCTCGCGAGAACCCAGCGACTTTGCGTCAAGCAAGCTGGCTTATACGCCGCGATTTATTAGTCCGTCACTTTTTCAACCACTGTCATCGGCTGACAATCACTCCTCTTTACTTTTTCCTTCAACAGGTTCTTGAATGCATCACTCAGCTTTAGTTTTACGAAGAGCTAGCAAGATATTTATTAAATAGAAGTCAAATGATTCAAAACAGAAAATATACTTACATTTCCTAACAGCTTACTAGGTCCCTTTTATACTGCATTTTGATTTCTTGGACTTAATTCAAAACATTCCTCTCCTAAAATTTTTCTATATAATATTTATTTAATATAATTCAATAATTGATGCTTTCCGTTAGTGACCAAACGTTTTAAAATTCCCCTTTAACACTTGTTAAACATTTTGCTACCAAACGGACACAACTCCAATGAGCACTTTAAAATTTGCCCCTACAACTGACTCTTTTTCGGAGGAATATTGCCAAAAATTTATTTGCACGCCATCAAAGTCTACTAATAGATCCAAAAACCGGTTGACTTTTACAGTCACTAAATGGATGTACTCAAAAGACCGGTCAAGATATACTGTCACCTAATAACTTGCTTTAAATGCGACTATGCAGCTAAAAAGTACTATACGAAATAGTTCATATAGTAGTCTTTAGGATGAATCATGTACGTGTTAGTTTCGGTCATGTCATTTCTTGTAGGTACAGAAATAGATACGAATGGTAGAATGGAACACTGATCGAAACAAATATATAAATAATAAACAGATATCGGCACCGATACCCCCAGGGACTGAACATCTTCGGCTTTTTACACATATAGAGCACCGAACATGAACGCTGTTCACTAGAAAGAGCGTAAAATTGCATTCAGTTGTTTGTCAGCTTTTAAAGGAAGTCGCTTCGCGTGCTTTTCAGATTTCCAGTTATACACCCAAAGAAATATTATAGTAGGATTCACTATTTTCCAATGAGATACACTAATAACAATGAGAAATAATCTCCATTTTTTGAAGAATATTTGTCAGGTTAAATACGCAGTCTTTAGGATGTAAGTAGAGGCGAATATTTGATCTATTCAAATATTTTTTTATTAAATCACTAGTAGAATAGTAATAATAAATAAAATTAAAAAAATAATTATGAACATTAGAATCATGAGATATGTATTTAAAAATTTTTAAAAGGATTAAACAGATTTGTGTATAAATAGAAAAGAACCACAAAAAGCCATTGCATTACATTGTCACTTAAATACATACTATTTATTCCATTTTGTTTTCAATATTTTTTTATCACATTATAATCATAATAATAAACAATAATTAATAAAGAAAATATTTTTATGTACAAATTTAAGATTAATATTAAATATAAACCGATTAATATATAAAAAGTACCAAGTTCAGAACACTTCCGCTCACTTAAAAATACATACATATTATTTATTTATTTCGTTAAAATTTTTGTAGGACAATAAAGTATATACCAATAAGGTATTTACTCTTTTATAATAATTTTTTTATTTTTATTTATTAAAAATCAAAAATTCCCATTTATATGCATGCGCAACATTTACAGAAGTTTAGTAAAATAAACAGAAGATGTACCAGAGAGGGCATTCTGTACCGCACATGTCAACTCACATACAACAGGCCCCACTTCACTCAGTGGTTCAAATGCAACGTAAAAACGTGAGTGAATTCTGTGTTTTATCACAGTCGTCGCCCATTTTTGCTAACGGGAGAGAGAACGTTTCGGTAAGCGTTTACACTGCTTTCCATATGAGTCAAAAAATGAGAACGTTTCTTTACGCACTTACGTTACGTGTGGCTTAAACTGGCACTTTACTTATGGTGTAAACAGACGTCGACACAGAGAACATGATAAAATTTGAGTGTATTTGTGAGGGGCATGTGATAAGCCAGGAGAAGAAAATTGTTAGTAATTTTCTTTCAAGTGATAACCTAATAATAGTATATGTAGTGGAAAGTATAGAAAACGGCTCAGCGCAAAAATCTATATAAATAAAGTATTTCTAAATAAATAATTTCACAGAATATTAATTCTTGCTTCCGACTTTAAAAGCGAAAATAATTTTAGAATATTTTACAAAAATTTTCTAATTTTAATTTACAAAATTAAGGCAATGACACAAGAATTGAAACCACTTTTAATTCTTGCTCAAACTCGGAGCTATTTGCCATAACATTAACATTAACACTAAGATAACATAAAGTCACCTTTAACTTTTTTCGTTATTATTTTATCAGTAATAAACTTCACTTTTTTCCCCGAAGATAGAAAAACTTTAATTAAAATGCATATTTTTTATAAAGTATTTTTACACAAATTTGTGTAATATTAAACAGGATTTGTCTTTGGTAGTAAATTTGTTTGGACAGAACTATGTAAAATCTTCAATACCACTTCCATTGCTTTATTGGAATGTTGCTTCCAGAGATTTGAGAAATATGTAGCACACATTTTATTGCATAGAAAGTCAGTTTCAAAATATTAACACCACGCCTACTAACACGTCCATATCTTAAAAAAATAATATTTATGAATATTTTCCACATAACTTTCATACTTAAAAGGAAAAATTCTCCTCCATTGAGCATTAATGTTTTAAGAATACCGGTACAAAATCACATCAAGTACTAGGATATGCACCTCGATCGTTGTCTTACTTGGACTCACCACATTGAAGCAAAACAAGCTCAGACAAAACTAAAATCTGCCCAACTGTACTGGCTTATTGCACCACGATCAACTCTGGATTTGAATCTTAAAGTGCTCTTGTACAATGCAGTTATAAAGCCAATATGGGCATATGGGATCCGGTTATGGGGAACAGTCTCATCAGCCAATATAGAAAAATTGCAGAGAAGACAATCTAAACTATTAAGAATAATTACGTGTGCTCCTTCGTTCATCAGAAACAACAACATCCATAGCGATCTCAACATTCCCACTATAGGGACGAAATCAAAAAGGCAACCACTTCGCATTTATAAAACTGCCTAGTTACCCAAACCACCTTGCAAAAAATTTGCTGCTTTTTAGTCGTCTTAAAAAGCTGCAAACTATGAATTTAACATAATATTTTTCCCTAATATTTGTGAACACGAAACATTGGTCATTGCATTGACAATACCAATTATGTGTGTTTTAGTTTTAAGATTTTAATACATATTGTTAATTTCTTCGGAAAGAAAAAAATAATTTATTAAAAACATCTTAAATTAAATTTCTTCTACCACACAGATACAAAAATTACATACAATGAAAATTAGAGAAAAGCTGTGGGTAAAATCTTATTTTGAAAGCAATTTCAAATAGATTTTATCGATTTCCATCACATAGTAAAACAATTGCCTTTTGCTTGAAATAAAATGCGAATTGAAATCAATTAGATAAAACCATGTTGTCATATACATCACATCTTTTGTCGATTTCAGATAGTTTTCGTGTCTGAATAAGTTTGTAATAATGATGACAATAAATTACGATTAAAATATTGCTCGATTTCATGCTCCAATCGTGTGATTTCACAATTTATTCGCTCATACTGTTACGAAAATGGAAATGGTGTAACAGCGTATAACATTAAAATGATAAACAAAAGTAAAAAACAAAAATGATGGACTTGCCTTACATAATTAACAAATAAACAAAAATATAGCAACGACATCAGTGTAACGAAAAAGGGATAAACAAGTAAACAAACAAGCACCAACATGTTTACGTTCATAGAGTTTTTGAGAAAGCGAAGACTCGAACTTTCGCCTTCGAGAACATTCATCAGACTGTTTACGTCGATATATAAAAGGCATGGCAAAGCAGACAAGAGTCGGAGTAGAAGTTCAGTCAGTCTTGTGTGAAGACGCGTTGAGTGGTTTAAAGATCTCCGTTACAAAGAGCTATAGAACAATTGTCTAATAGTTGTTATTGTTTATCGCAAAGGCCATCAACAAGAATAAATAACAAATCAATTATTGTTGTTGGAACCAGTTGTGAACAGTGGCAATCAAAATTGTGCGAGTAATTGTTAAAAATGAACACAAATTTATTTTATTTTTATTGCAATCTACGAGCTCATATTTCAAACGTTTTTAGAGATAAACACGTAACAATACAATAGGCGTGCAAAAATGTAACTTAAGTATTGCAAAAACAAATATACCATAAACATAACAGAAGAAACGTAAAATCGTAACGTACGTAGCCTTAAAAACGTTTGGGTAGTTATAGAAACGTTAAAAACGGGGCATATGTCAACGAAGAATATAAACAATAAAGAAATAGAACACAAAGCAATACACACACAAACACAATACAATGCAAAGAAATTGGTATACAGACATTTGCACGAAGTCATCTGTTCAGAGCAGTGATGAGTGCTGTTAAGAAAAAGCAAAATTCAAAAAATTACAAATTGAGCTTTAATTGGAAGAAGTTATATTTACTTCTTAAATTTTAGGTTATTATTTTGGTTTAATCTGAGTCAATATTTATTGAATTTAGATGTAAGTAGAGTCGAATATTGATCTATTCAAATATTTTTTTTATTAAATCACTAGTTAGAATAGTAATAATAAATAAAATAAAAAAATAATTATGAACATTAGAATCATGAGAATATGTATTTAAAAATTTTAAAGATTAAACAGATTTGTGTATAAATAGAAAAGAACCACAAAAAGCATTTGCATTACATTGTCACTTAAAATACATACTATTTATTCATTTTGTTTCAATATTTTTTTATACACATTATAATCATAATAATAACAATAATAATTAAAGAAAAATATTTTTATGTACAAATTTAAGATTAATATAAATATAAACGATAATATATAAAAAGTACCAAGTTTCAGAAACACTTCGTCACTTAAAATACATACATATTATTTATTTTATTTCGTTAAAATTTTTGTAGGACAATAAAGATATACAATAGTATTTACTCTTTATATAATAATTTTTTTATTTTTATTTATTAAAAAATCAAAAATTCCTTTAATGCATGCGCAACATATTAAGAAGTTATTATTAAAATAAACAAGAATGTACCAGAGAGGGCATTTGTACCGCAATGCAACTCACATACAACAGCCCCATCACTCATTGTTCAAATGTCACGTAAAAACGTGAGTGAATTCTGTTTTATACAGTCTCCCATTTTTGCTAACGAGAGAGAACGTTTCGGTAAGCGTTTACACTGCTTTCCATATGTCAAAAAGAGAACGTTTTTTACGGCACTTTACGTTACGTGTGGCTTAACTGGCACTTTACTATGGATTGTAAACAGACGTCGACACAGAGAACATGATAAAAATTTGAGTGTATTTGTGAGGGGCATGTGATAAGCCAGAGAAAAATTGTTAGTAATGTTTTCAAGTATAACCTAATAATATGTATATGTAGTGGAAAGTATAGAAAAACGTACAGCGCAAAATCTCTAAAGACTGCGTTTTTAACTTGACAAATATTCTTCCAAAAAATGGAGATCATTTCTCGTTGTTATTAGTGAATCTCATTGGAAAATAGTGAATCCTACTGTAATATTTTTTGGGGGTATAATTGAAAGCTGAAAAAGGCGATACAAACCTTCTTCTTTAGAAGCTGCCAAGCAACTGAATGCAATGTTGCGCTCTTTTTAACGAACATTGTTGATATTCGTGTCCTATGTGTGTAAAAAGCCGAAGATGTTGGGCCACCGGCGGCTATTGGTGCCGACGTCTGGTTGTAAATGAGAGAATGAGTATAACTAGAGTTGTATGGTTTTGCTTTTGCATACACAATATACTCTTTAGAACTAAAACAGTTGTTTATTGTTTGAAGTAGTGTACGATATAGGCTATCTATTTTCCTTTGAAACATCTATTTTAATCATAAGAGTTTTTGTATTGATGTTGAAGCAAACACACAAGTAAACCTGTAAGAAAATAATAATAACAACAAAACGTGCATCCAGTGAACAATTTACTAAAACCGCCATATCTCCGGAACGGTTTAATCACTCTAAGAACTTTTCACCATCAACTGACCCGCCGACACTTTAGGGGGAAAAACACTTTGCCCTCAATCTAGGCCAGCCAAATTCATATCACTATATCTTCACGCCCTACCTACTCCATACCCATTTTTTTCAAAAAGAAGTTTTTTTACCCTATTTTTAGAGATAATTCATTTTTACCTTCAGTGCACAGCAATCATCATATAAATCATGATTACGAATTTCTATTTTCATAGTACAATAAGTTACTTATTGTATTCCACCATCAACTACAAGAATTTGTTGTGAGAAATGTAGGAAAATAAATTTATGTACTCTCATAGTTTTGGCAGAAATCTGCTGAGACGATGTCGCCAAAGAAATTTTTTTTATATTTTGTTTTCATGCTCTATGATATCTGGCATATATCCGTCGCAGCTACGAGTTACATAGAGCATTCCATCACTAAAATTTTTTACTTCTCTTTTTCTATAAGCTCTCCTCTACTACTACTCTTTTTCCATATAGGAATTGACTCAACATTCGCTACAGTGCTTCAAGAGTTGCAGAATTTGTCGGCAGAATGATTTAATATAGAAACATAAAAAGTAATTCAGAGGATTCGAGTCACACAAACGAAGTGAGAACTAACCACTTCTGATTTCGCAAATCTTCCCGCTGTATACGTCGAATGCGATGAAACAAATAATTGTGATATGCTTAAAAGCGCCTCTAATTTGAAAAAATGCAGTAACTGTCCTCTATCGTTAAAAGCTCCATTATCCACAAGACCGTTTCTGTTCCCATTTAGACCTTTTGAAACAAATAAAGTGAACTTTCTTCCAATGTTACCTACACAGGTTGGTAATAAGTATCCCATTCAACTGTCAGCTAAGTGTCTTATGCAAATAAGGTGAAATCGGTATCTCTTCCTTTAGAAATATCTTTAAAGACATCTATCTTTGTCAGTTTGAATTTAATATCGATAAGTTAGTGCAGACAATGAGCAGTTTCATGAAAAATATGACCAGAGTAGTGCTAAAGATGCTTAAAGCGACGATTGGCAACCAATGAGCTGTCTGAGGATCTGCTTTTCCTTGCTGAAAAACTAATTGACATAATGATGATGCCTGAGGCTCGTTTGACATCTGGAAGTCATTATAAAATTGCCGGCTGCATACTGATTGTAGGGATCCCCGAGGTATTGCAAGCGCAGGTTCAGCCATCCTAATATAATCAAGTATTAACCATTATATTGTGTGGCCTGTATGAAAATTACCTACGAGAAAAATTTTGTAACATGATAAATTTTTTCGTCTCTCAAGTTTTTAATCGCAGAAGACAAGTAATGCAATTCTACAAACCCTAAAGACCGTATTTTCTGGCTTCTCGGGTTTACAATGGTTACTGTTATCATGATTTAAAATTCCTATGATATTGAAGTTTTTATGTCCAACTTAAGTGAAAATATGATACATGCTGCTCATGGCATGTTGGGCCCCAATTTGTGGACTAAATTGATAAAATCCACTAAGCAGATATCGAAAGATTAGTTTCCAAAAAAACCCTTGCAACTAGAAGCGTTTTTGATCAGCTATTTTTTTTTTAATTTTTTGTGTGCAAATTTATAGATTAAAAACTACAATATTTTATTAAAGATCCTGTACACAATAAATAGTATCTAGAATATAAATAAAGTGAAAGATGAATAAAAATCAACATCGTCGAAGTTTGGGGATAAAAATAAAAACATACTTTGTCATCATTGCGAATATGATATTAAAGAAGATGTTGATGATCGGATTCAGTCTGAAAATTGCGATAAAAGCTTTCATTTCCAGTGCTCTCAACTGAGTAAAAGATAATTTAACAGAATGATTAAAATAAAGAAGCTTATTACTGTCAATCCTGTAAAGAAGGAGAAGTAGATTTTAGAAATGAATTAAGCACAATAAGGACGTAGTTAAAAAAGTTAAACAAACTAGAGAAATTGGATCAGCTGACCGAATCCATTAGCTTTTTATTTGCAAAGTTTGACGAAGTGTTTGAAGATGTTGCAGATAATAAAAAAATAACCGAAATGCAAAAAAAAAACAAAACATTGAAAATGGAAGTTCAAAATTTACCAACTTCTGTTAAATTATTGAACAACAATAGAGTTAAAAACAATTGCGTTATAGGAGTTGTTGGTGTGGAGTATGAGCCAAATGCTATTGGTGATGCTTATTTTCTCAAAACAAAGAAAAAATCTAATTCTGGGGAAAAAAAACTGTTGTATAATTTTCAACAAAATCTCAGAAAGATAAACTAATGTCTTCAAAACCTAAATTGAAAGAAATTGAATGTACGAATTGTGTGTATATTAAATATTATAGTAGAGGAACTTTGAATCTATTCCATTATGCAAATCATTAAAGTCTGTTGGATACCAATTCATTTATAAAAGAATTGAAAGAGTCTACTGTAAAAAGAAATGGTAGCACCAAACTTAAACTTCTCAATGATGAAGAAGATGTTGATAAAATCTTATTGGAAGCAAGATGAAATGGATGATGGAAACTCCAGTCAAGATGGCGATGATGGTGCAGCCCATGTATCTTCTTAAAAGAATTGTATTTCATTTTATTTTTTGTTTGTAGTTAAATTTTCATTAAAACTATTAAAAATCAATATTTTCATAAGTTTTCTGATCATATATTCATAATATTGATTCAAATTTTTTACATATAATTAGCATCAACATAAGGAGTGTTTCATCGGTTGATAAATTAAATAAATTTAAATCTTTAATTGTAAATTTTGCACTGATGCCAGATATAATTGCTATACAAGAAACTTGGTTCAATAGTGATGGTGTGCAGATTTATAAAATACCTGGTTTTGATAATGGTACAATCTGCAGAAAAGATGCTTATGGTGGTACATCTATATATATTAACAAAGTAATGCAAGGTTATATATCCATATATCCAATAATTATTAATGGAGATTCTAACATTGATTTATATCACAGCCCACAGGCTTGTTAACAGTTATATGAAATTATGATTGTGAAGTTTGTCATGAATTAATAACTAGACCTTAAAGCAGAACATGCATTGATCATGTTTTCAGTACTTTTTCTGAAAAACAAAATTATATTGATTCGGTTTTGTCAGTTTGTCAGATCACAACTTTATTTCGTGTAAGTTTAAAACAGATGTTATTTGCAAATATTTTGTTAGTCTACAATTATGAGAAGGCTAGAGAATGATTACAGAACAATTTACCTGATTATGAAAACTTATCTGATCCAGATGAATTGACAAATTCTTTGCTTCATTGTATAGATAGTGCAATGCAAAACTCAACTGAGACCTTTACATTTTAACTCATGCCATGGATAAACAAAAATACTCAGGCGTTAATTTTACTTAAGGAAAAACTTTTAAGAAAAAGGCGCAGATCTAAAAATAAACAAGCTTTAAAACGCTTGAGTAAAATAAGAATTTTTTAAAAGGAAATGTAGAGGTAATTTTTACACTGATAGTTTATTAAACACAGGTAATGACCAAAAAATCTTGGCGCTTTATTAATAATATTCTTGGGAGATGAAAAGTGCAAATAAAAATCTTAGTGATTCTCATTTTAACATGTTTAGATCNAATACAACTTTGTTCCATTTTTACCTTGGCACTATTACTGAGGCTGTCATAAATAATATTTCAAATATTAAAATAAATAAAAGCCAGAGATATGATAAAATATCTCCTAAGTTTTTGCTAGGGAATGTGTAAATGAGCTATCTCTTGTTTTAACGGATATTTTTAATAAAATGATTAACAAAGCAGTTTATCCGGATGTTTAGAAAATACATAAAATAATTCCAATACCAAAAGAGGCAAATGCGATATCTGTAGATAAATATAAGCCCATTGCTGTACTTTCTACAACTGACAAATTCTTGAAAAAATATTTAGAAGTAAATAACTTTTTAAATAACTACCAACTCAGATTTAGGAAGGGGTGTAGTACAGATAATGCCGTTTTAAATGTAGTTAAGTATATTTGTAGTGGGCTTGATGAGGGTTATTCTGGTGTTGAAGGAATATTTCTTGACATTACAAAGGCTTTTGTCAAGAACTTTTGTTATTTAAGAGCTATTTCCAAAATAGGAAGCAATATGTCTGCATCAATGATGAAAACAAATGTTGAGAGGGATTCTGCGTTAATTTTTGAATATGCACGTTTGAACCGTCTTATGATTAATCCCAAACAAAAGTCATACGATTCAGACTGCATACTGCAAATATGCTTTAATGTTTTTATTGATGGGAAAATCGTTTATGAATCTTATTCTGCAAAATATTTAGGTATTACTTTACAGAGTAACTTATTGGGGGACTCTCATATAAATGATCTAAAAATGAAGATAGCTCTTGCAATTGGAAATCTATATAAACTCAAAAACAAACTTGATATTAATTCCAAACTTATGATATATAGATCTTTGATAGAATCGCGTTTGAACTGTCTTGAAATCCCCACAAATTTTGCAAAATAAAGCCTTGGAAATCGTATATAAATTACCTTCAATGTATTCAACTAATTCGTTGTATAAAGACGTTAGCAA
Organism: Sarcophaga bullata; assembly: GCA_005959815.1. NCBI lineage: Eukaryota > Metazoa > Arthropoda > Insecta > Diptera > Sarcophagidae > Sarcophaga > Sarcophaga bullata. The sequence continues at coordinate 25,638 of QOCX01001331.1, read as the reverse complement.
AACAATCTTACCAATTTATGGTTTGCATGAATACCAGGTTTTGATTTTTGTTTTTAAAATATCAGATTTCATACAATAACATTTTCCCAGAATCATTTAACTTTTAATACAAGAAATAGGGATTTTTTAAGAGTTCTTAGATGTAGACTTTGAAACTACAAAACAAAAGAATTGATTATTTTGGCGGTACTAATTTAATAATTTGTCACATTGACATAAAATCTATCATCATATCATACCTACAGAGGGATCCTAAATCTCCCTCCACCTCACTTAATCCAACAAAACTACCTATTCATACATCTGACTAAGATGACTTCACATTTCCTTCGTTATAACTATATCTTATTTAAAATATCTTGTTAGCAAATGCTATTGAACAACCTTGAAACACTTTTCTCTTTTGCTATATATTTTTTTCTTATCTCTATAAAATTTATTTCGGAAAAACAAAACCTATTTAATATTTTTTTAAGATGTATGTATATATATTTATTAAATACATTTT
>QOCX01001331.1:1689-16443 GCA_005959815.1 Sarcophaga bullata | reverse complement strand
CTATTTAAATAGTTTTTAGTATTAAATTGCAAATCAATATCTCTAGTTAGAATGGTAATAAAAAAATAAAAAAAAAATAATTATGAACATTAGAATCATGAGAATATGCATTTAAAAAATTTTAAAAGATTAAAGATTATGTATAAATAGAAAAGTACCAAAAAGATCATTTGCGTTACATTGCCACTCAAAATTTTTTATTATTTTTTTTCACAGTTTTTTTATACACATAACAATCGTAATAATAACGATAATAATGAAAGAAAAATCAGTTTTTATGTACAAATTTAAGAGACTAATATATTCGATTATTATATGTATGAAAGTACCAAAAGGCAGAATTCGTGCGACTTCGTCACTAAAAATGTACATACATATTATTTTATTTTATTAAAATTGTTTTGTGAGCACGATAGAAACATAACAATAAGTATTTATTTCTTATAAAATAATTTTTTATTATTATTTTAATTAAAAATTTCTTTATATGCACGCAACAATTTAAAAGTTTTATATAAATAAACATGAATGTACCAAAGAGGGCATTTGTGCCGCAATGCAACTCTGTATACAGTAGCCCCATCACTCATGTTCAAATGTCACGTAAAAACGTGAGAGAATTCTGTTTTATACAGACCGTCCTGTTTTGCTAACGAGAGAGAAAGTTTCGGTAAGCGTTTACATTGCTCTCCATATAATAAAAAGAGAACGTTCTTTACGGTACGTTACGTTAAGTATGGGTAACTGGCACTTAAGCTAGCAAAATGTTTTGTGCACACGTTTTGTATGTACTAGACGTGTGCACAAGACGCTTAAAAGTGTACAGTATTGCATTTTTCTCATGAGCGAGTATTGATTGTAGTAGCAAATACAAATAAGAGTGAAGCAAATATAGTGTGCAAAAAAACTAGTGCACACAAAAACCATTGTACAACAGTTTAAAAGACAGTTGTGTGAAGTGTACAACAAAAATATTGTCATCTTCATAGTGTCACATCGTGCATTTCTTCTTGCAGTAAATTGGAAAGAAAAAATAACAAGAAAGTGCCGAATGTTTTGCTGTCGGGAGCCGAACATCTTTTGAATGTCGTCGCAGTCTGATCGACAACTACAGCATAAGCAATGTGTCTGAATTCTCTCTGCACAATTGTGCTATGAAATGGTAATCCCTTGTATAGATACACTTATGTACGCATATTCTTCAACGTAATCACTACTGAAATTCGTTTGACAATACTGAAAATTTAATTTCAGTAGTGAAATATGCTCTTATAACACAAAACATATTTCCGTTACTTCACAGATCAGTAAGTGCAGTTGTACACTTTGAATAAAAGAGAAATACACATTTCAGTGTATTCGTAAAATCAAGAACAACAGAAAAAAAAACAATTCAGTATTGCATTTAGTGAAGGGTAAGCTAGCAAAATGTTTTGTGCACACGTCTAGTATGTACTCACCGGTTTAAATGAAACTGGATTAGCAGGTTATAGTTACACCTTTAAAGTTCGAAATAACAATATAGTATAACAATCTCTTAACAATATGGCATATTTGTATTGTATATGAATGCGGTATGATATGATGCTAATTATTTTTCGATTTGTATGTAATTCTATGTATACGTATCCTGAAATGGCGGGGAGATTGGTGTTAACACAAACGTCAAAGTAAAAATTTGTAGAAATATGGCAACATTACGCACAGACTAAGGATTAGTGTATAAATAAATTATTCAAAAATTAATTCAAGAGGGTATCAGAAATTAAAATCTAAAAACCTCGTAACTTCTAGTTTGTTCTATTATTAGGGATCTACTGTATAGGTGTAATAAATAACACTATTGTTATTTAGTTGCTTCAACAAATATTCATTTAGTTTTTTATACATCAATTTATTTTATTTCTTAAAACTTGATTTATTTTATATTCACATTTTCTAATACGATAATTTGATTTTAGCTTCGCACTCCTTTCTTATGGGGTGGCTTCAATTGTCTAATAAGACTGATACACACACACAATTGGCCATTACAACCCTTCAGTCAGGATTACGGCCCAGCTTCTCACACCACTTATGTTGTGTGTGTTAATTTTAAGCATGAGTGACGGGACCTACAGTTTAAAGTCGACTCCGAACGACAGATTTTTGAGAAACTTTTCATGGGCATTTTATTTACTCTCAGAGTTTTTGCAGAATTCTGCTGAGAGGAAGTCGCCGAAGAAAATATTTTTTCATATTTCGTTTTTGATGTCTGACCGGGGATTCGAACCCTGACCTTTCGTCTAATAAGCCAACACACTACCTACTAGACTATGACGACTAATAAGACTGATACTATAAATAAAAGGGTACCTTCGTAAATGCAGTAGTTGTGCAACACTGCAGCATATAAAAAATAAAATATTCACAAATGCAGTACTTGGCAGTACTGACTTGCGTCGATCGTTTTTTTTTTTGCAATCAAATTTTGCAAATATAGCAATAGTTTGATTTCAGTTGCAATATTTGCGCATAAACCATTTCTTCGACAACATTGTAGTTTTCGTGAAATAAAAGCTAATAAACAAAAGAAAATTTTACTTATTTACAGAAAAAATAAAAGTAATAAAATTTAACCGATATTGTTATAGAAAATTTTAATAATTTATATTTTTAGTTCCGAGGAAGATTTCACATTTAACATACAAAAAATTAATTTTTTTCCTTATTCTTTTTTTAAATTTTCAATAATATTTGTTATTAATTTTGAGAACATATTTTTGGAGAACGTTCTGAAAAGCAAATTCTGTTAAGTTATTGTGCAGTAGCAACGCATCTGCAGCAGTGGTGCACAAATTTGCTCAATTTACGAACGCACCCAAAGTAATGATATGTTCGCACGGCAGATATATTTCGTAATTCGCTCTCTCATTCGTAATTCAACATCCAAAATTTTGTGAGCGAATTACCCAAATAGTATCTAATTAAATTTCTAATTTCCTGTGAATTACTTAAAAATCAATGTAATCTCTAAATTTTTATCGTATTTTTACCATCACCAGCTGTCAAAGCACAAAAAATATTAACAAATAAATATTGTAAACACTAGACGTGTGCACAAGACGCTTAAAAGTGTACAGTATTGCATTTTTCTCATGAGCGAATATCGATTGTAGTAGCAAATACAAATAAGAGTGAATCAAAGATAGTGTGCAAAAAAACTAGTGCACACAAAAACCATTGTACAACAGTTTAAGACAGTTGTGTGAAGTGTACAACAAAAATATTGTCATCTTCACAGTGTCACAGCGTGCATTTCTTCTTGCAGTAAATTGGAAAGAAAAAATAACAAGAAAGTGCCGAATGTTTTGCTCTCGGGAGCCGAACATCTTTTGAGTGTCGTCGCAGTCTGATCGACAACTAAAGCATAAGCAATGTGTCTGAATTCTCTCTGCACAATTGTGAATCCCTTGTATAGATACACTTATGTACGCATATTTTTCAACGTGAACACTACTGAAATTCGTTTGACAATACTGAGAATTTTATTTCAGTAGTGAAATACTACAACACAAAGCATATTTCCGTTACTTCACAGATCAATATGTGCTGTTGTACACTTTGAATAAAAGAGAAATACACAGTTTAGTGTACTCGTAAAATCAAGAACAACAGAAAACAGAACAATTCAGTATTGCATTTAGTGAAGGGTAAGCCAACAAAATGTTTTGTTTACACGTCTAGTAAACACTAAACAATAATGGAATCCAAAAATAACATTTTTAAATAGTATTATTTAGATGAAGGTTATCTGCGAAATTAGCGAAGGAACCCACTATGTGTGTTGGAAACCTGTTTAATCTACAGGAAAATCATTTGCAGTGCTTTAACTTTATAATTCAAAAATATTAAAAGCCCGGAAAAAGTGATCTGGCCAAAAAAATCCAAATATTTACACATACACGATCTCTTTGGGAGGTAGACTGCCAGCGGGCAGATGATATATTTTTTAAAAACAAATTTCGGATGAAACTAGGGACATTTTATAAATTATAAAAATTATATTATTACAGGAACTGCGAAAAAGTAATACTAATATGCGTGAAGCAATATCACTAGAAAAAAGAGTTGCAATAGGTTTATATGCTCTAGGTCCGCAGAATATCGTACAATTTCAAACATGTTCGGTGTCGGTAAGTCAACTGTATTTGAAATTCTTCAAAGTTTTTGTGGCCTGGTGTGGAGAGTTTTGGCTCGCATGTATTTGAACAACTTTCCGTTGACAAGAAAAAACATTGGAATAATTACTCCAGAATTTGAAACACTTGGATTTCCTCAATGCTTATGAGCCCTTGGTAACTTAATGATAACATACAATTTTTTTTGATAAATTATTTATGATTTATATATGTTATTGTAAATTATTTGTAGACGGTTTTCACATTGAAGTCCGCCCGTCCCAAGAAGATGCTACAGACTGCTACAATTATAAAGGATGGTATTCAATTGTGCTACTAGCTTTGGTGGACGCTAGGTAAAAAGATTCATTGAAATATTTTTTATCACTTCTTTATAAATTTGTATATGTATGTTTTTTCATTATTTTCAGATACCGTTTTATTTATGTAAATTGTGGTAGTCCAGGGCGCTGCAATGTTTCACAAATATTTGAAGGATTCACCTTAAAACAACAATTCGATCAATGCAACCTTTTGCACGATTTGAGCAAACAAATTTCGAGTGTGAATGTTCCACTAGTTATAATTGACTATTCAGCATTTAAGTTTTTAAAATTTTTAAGTGATAATCTAATGAAGCCCTACCCTTTTCAATTGTTGCAAAGTCATCAACAAAAATGTTTCAACTACCAACTACCTTATCCAAGTCCCGTGGAGTGATTGAGAATGCTTTTGGACATCTGAAAGCTCGTTGTAAACGAATTGGAAAAGATATCGACAATGCTTTAAGCAATGCCAACGTTTTAATTTTGTCACGTCTTCACAATTTTCTCAACAAAAATAATGATTCAATAAATGAAAATTGGTTGCAAACTTTGGAGGCAATGGAAGCAAACCGATCTTATTCCGATTACACTTTAAGACCAAACTCGCTTAAAGACCAAACTCGCAGACAAAATCCATTATAAAAATATAAAAAATTATAAAAAATTCAATTATCTAAAAGTTCATATTTTAAATATATGTATATTTAGTATAGAGGCATTTATGTTCATTAAGGGCCAAAAACAAACTAAAAATTAAATTTCATAAAAAAACTTAAAAATGTAATTTTTAAATATATGTTTATAGTATAGTGGTAGCATGAAATAAATATAAGGCCTTTTACAAAATTCATTTCGGCCTAAAAAAATAAAAAATAAAAACAATCAACCAAAAACAAATTCCATTATAGCACTTAAAAACCTCTAAAAAATCTTTTTTTAAAAATTAAAGAAGAGCTTCTTGAAGTTTGGCTTCTCTGCCGACATATGCCTTTAAAATTTCCTTTTTCTTCCTTATTAGCTACTTTTTGTGAGATTTTTCCTTTAATATTATCATGAATTTTCTCCACTTGTTTTTCTAAATATTGTTTCATTTCTTTTCTTTGCAGCGGGTCGATGTTGGATGCATGGGTGATGGAGGCTGCAGTCATGGGCGGTGATGGCGATGAGGTTGCAGCTATAGGCGATGATGGTGGTAAAGCTATAGGCATGGTGGAGATGGTGATGAAGCTATAGCCATGGGTAATGATGACAAGACGAAAATTAGAGTTTGTATTAATTGATGAATAAAAAATTATTTTAATATTTTATTAATTAGAAAATCTCAATAATTAAACAATTTATTACTTACTATTTATGTTGTTGACTACTAAACTTATAGAGTGGTAACTTTTAAATGGAGTCAACAACACTTGTGATCCCAATTAGAGGGTGAACCATATTGTGCATCTTAATTTTCAGTTCGACTACAGTATGCTTATAACCTTAGGCTTCAAGTTCATAAGCCATTTCCTTCAGTATATGGCTATTTTCCAGCAACTACATAGCTCGCCCATTTTTACTCGCCATATCTCCAACAATACCCGCTCGCTGCAGTTGTCCCATTTGCTAGCAGCTATTTACTAAAAATTTAAATGTTTTATGTATTAATTTATTTTTTTAAATAAACTTTTTTTATTTACTTTTTTTCTATTATTATTATAATTTTACAGCAAATAATTTAGTAATAAAAAAGAAGAAAAGAACTGTCAAAAATAATTACAAAGTTGCCGTGTGAACATGATAATTCAAATAAGTAATTCAAAAAAGAGAGCGAAGTAATTCGAGGGCTCGTCCGAACATAGCGTAAGTAATACTAAGTAGCAATAAACGCTATTCGTGAGCTCAATATATATGAAAATTGTTGTAATATTGAATATAACTTTAAATGCAGCATTGTTATAAGTTTGTTTAGCGAGCATATTACAGCTAAGCGAACAACTTTTGTTGATATTTGACAAGTATAATTTGACGTTGTTAAATAAGAAAATGGCGAGTCAGGTGGAAGATAAATTTGTTTACACTAATACTGAATCTAACGATACTTTATGTATTACTATTCCTAATAAAGCGTTTTTAAAATGTTACATAATGATTTCGAATATTTTGAATGTTTTGACTTTTTTGGATAAGAACTATTAGCAAAATTAAGCAATAAGAATTTTTATTAACAAAATATCACTAAATATATCTGAATATCCTCCGTCAGTCAACAAAATATTGTTACGAAATGTTTGTTTAACATTGAAATGTTAAACAAAAGCTACAAAAACAAAACAACGGACTTGTTTACTTCATTGACGAAAATAAAACAACAAATCAGTATAACGAAGTAAACAACAAACAACAGCAGGGACAAACGTAAACAACCTACACTAACAACAAGCAAGTAAACATTAGTGAATGTAAACATATTGTTTACATATTTCAAACGTTTTTAAAAGGTAAAAACGTAACAATATAACCCAATATACGTCAACACTTAGAATAATGTTCTCAATTAACAGAATATTGACTAAATAAAAGTGCATTTCTGAACATAGTATAAATCTAGTTCCATATATGTTCCTTACTGTAAGGATTGCTTACTTAGAAACCTATAAAGATCTGACTGCATTCAATCTTACTTATTCGAATAGCTTACTTAATGAAATATGATTAAACTCAAGTATTTTCTAATAATTTTCTAATTCATATTGGATTGTCATTCGAATTAGCAAAATTATCATTCCAACTTGAGAGATTAGCATTCAAACTTTGGCAAAAGTATATTTCTCTCCAGCGTTTCTTTCTTGCGAATTATAATAAATGTATGCAAATATTAATACCTGTAATAATATAGTTATTGATAGTTACTTACTTGCTTAATTTGCCATTTCAACCCTTTATTCAGGATCAGGAAGTGCGGAGAAACGCCTGAAGAAAGTTATATGAAGCCATTGTCGAAAGATTACGAATCCGCAAAATGCACGAAGATCATTAAATGAAAAAGGTTTTTGCAGTAGGAAACCTTGTTGATTTCTTAATTCTTATGTCCACTTTGATCACTGAATTTGTTTGTTCTTTTTAATATTTTTTTTCTTTATTAATTTTTAACACTTGGAAGGTAAGTTGTAGATTAGGGGTGTAAAATATCGATAGTAATTGTAATTGTAATTTTTTTTCCATTTTGAAGGAAAGTAATTGGAGAGTGGTAACTATAGCATATCAGTTTCGGATAGGCGTACAAAATTAAAAGAAAATGTCGTAGATATGCTTGTTTTTACAAACAGAAACTATTGGTTGACTGACCATTCATCTTAAATACTTCACGTTTAATTTTTGAACTAGGAAATAAAGTTTGGTTTTGTTTATTTTTGTTTATACTAAATGCGTTATTTAGTATTTTAACCTATTAAATTCAAATATGTAAATATATTATTTGAGAGACTTCGATAGTGTTACGATAGTATTGCCGATATTTTGTGTTAGAACTGATTTTTTAAATTCGATATATCGATATATTTTTATGAACTATCAAAAATTTTCGATAGTAGCACTATCGACAATTTCAAATTCATGTAATTGCTAAAAGACTTTTGTTCTCCATAATTATATACAAACATACATATCTTTCTGTATGTATATTGTAGATCTATATATAACTAATATTAATAATTAGTTTTTATTATAAATTCATACTGTATATTAAGTAAATACTATGAATTGTTTCTATTTTATTTTTATTTTTAAATAAATATCAACTGGTAAAGCTTTTATTGTATGAAACATATGTATACCATTCTTTAACTGAATTTTGTTTTCAATAAGTATAAAGAATGTACGAGTGATTAAGAAAGTTCTATTCAGGATTTACCTATGAAATAGTGATATTTGCACTTAAATGGCCTTAGTAATTCACAGTTAATCCGACCCCCTTTTGTGAACATACCACTTCGAAAATTCACATTAAATCATGCGCTGACTTATTGTTCAAAAAAATAATTTCTCGTAACATAAACAAGGATACATTTCTTTAAATTTACTACTAAACAAATGGTGGAGAAAAATAAAAGGCGAGGATTCTTTAAGTGACTGACAAGTTCGGTAGAATGCTCTTAAATTTGAAATCACACTGAGTTTTCTCTCTACAACATTCTTTATTATATGCCTCCCAGAGTTCTGTTGTTTTAATTATTGTTCTTTTATACAATCGTACTTGACGGAATTATTTTTCTTCCCTTAAATTTTGAAAATAAATATTGCTGTGTTTAGTCTATATCCATACCCATGAGAATGTACATTCACAAACACTACTGGCTGGTATTGCTGTAGTTAACAAATTGTTAAGTAATTGAACGCTGCTCTAAAGATGATTGTAGCGATTGTTGTAGAACATTGTGTTATTACATTTTTGTGAACGAGTAGATCTTAATCTTCTGTTTCATTTTCATAAAAATGTATATCTCAACTAATTGGACTCAAGCTGTGAATACCAATGTTTATAATTTTTAAAACATGTTTTTCTCTTTTAAATGCATTAGGTATTAAAGATTAAATATGAATGTATGTATCTCAAAATTCCGATTTTACAGACTAACTATTGGTTTTGTTTTATTATCTGAACTAAATTATTATATTGTTGAGGCATTTCATATTCTGGTTCAAAGATGATAAATAACTTTGAACGTTTACATAAAAAACCATACGATGATATTAAAAAATTAAAATTCACAATTTTAATAAAAATATTTTTCAATCAAAAGAAATGTCTCATTTTCTACTTAAGTATTGGTGTAAATAATTTTTAATAAAATAAAAAAGGCACAGCTTACCTAGTGTGTTAGTATTGAGTATGACCACAATTTTGTCAATCATTCCCTTAGGACGTTTTCCGTCATGGGGTTAAGGTTTTCAGTAATTTCGCGGAGTGTCTTTATTTTTATTATTAATCTGCCTTTTCCGAATCTCTAAGTCTAGAATTGATATACTGAACAAAAAACACTATGTTCGTTAGATGATGATCCGATTAGGTGCAAGAAAAGAATGACTTTGAAAATGGGAATTACAAAATGCTGCAAATCGACAATGAATGCGCGATCCATATCAATTTAAAAAAGCTTGTTAAAATGCGGGTTTAACAAATAGGAAAAACCACTAAAGCTTCGCAACATTAATAAATGAAGTAGTAGGAAGTTCTCTACAATTTCGAATTCATATATATATATATATATCTATATATATATTTTTTATATTTAGTCGCTCTAAATTTATAAGATATGAATAAAAAAGTTTGAGCACATCATTATTACTCTGGAATGTATAAGAAGTGATGTTAGATCCTTTACATATAAATTGGACAGTGCTTGGTGAACACCAGAAGGGACCATCAGAAATTTACCTATTGTGTTCTATTAGATTTTGCAAAATACATATGTGCTTTAATAGGTTGTATTTCATGTTTTATCGTATTTATTTATGATTTTAATATAAATTTATTTATTTATTAATTAGAATACAATTACAAATTATTCTATAATTATTAGTTTTTGCTCGGTGAAACGTAACAGACCAGAATCTCTAGTGGAAATCGAATCCACTACCTTCACGCTAATAGTTAGGCACACTATCCACTAGACTTCCAGACGCCCTTAATAATAATTAGGACAATAGTTTTATTTAAAAAAATCTGTTGTTTGCTCGAGGTACACTGACAGCCAAATTAAACAAACAATTATTTTAAACAAAGGTCCAAAGCCGAAAGATAGTATATTCTTGTATAATGTTAAACGCATTAATTTTGTCATAACAGTTTTCAAATGTTACCGATTTTACTGTCCTACTATAAGGTAAATAACAGTTTTGCCAAATGCAATTTTCTTCGAATAATCTTTTAAAGATACTATTACTCTAAACAAAAAGAAAATCATAAATTTGTCAAAGACTTTAGCACTCTTCATGTGCCGAGCTTGGAAATGTTGAAACTAAATGAAATCTCACAACAACCCTTAACATGGATTAAAAATTCTAGAATTTGGTTAACTTCTGTCAACTAATAATAAAACAACACCAAGTATGCAATGGATATCGATTCGGGTTTAAACGAAATCGTAAACTCCAAATCGAATGAATCGATTTAAAGTCTGATGAAAAACTTACCGATTTCATTTACCATTTTTCTTTCATGTTCAATCAACAAATTCATTTTATATACGATTTATTTTTTGCGTTAAAAGTTATAACGGCATTTATTATTAATATCAATTAATGATGAATGCAAAAATGAAAATATTAAGCGAAGAAGATTGCGGGACGCATCAAATCCATTAAAATTGTCAGAAAATGTGTAAGTATAATACTGCAACTGTTATAGGCTTTGGTGAATATGAAATATGCATTTGTAATTTATTACTATGTACATACAGTTTTACAGAATATTTGCGCATAAATAAGGAATGTTTTTGTGGATTTTGGAAAAAATTGAACCCCATTCTAAGGTGTCGCATATGCCTATGTCTATCCAGTTAGCAGCAACAATGACGTTTTCTGCAGAAAGCGGACTTCAACGGTCAGTAGGCAATGATGCTTTCATTGATATTCATCGTACAACATTTTCCAAACTATTTAGGGGAGACTAGGGCCTCGACATTGGGGTAGTTCCGGCAATGACGTTATCGATGTGAAGCTTTCATTGTACATCACTACCTTTGATGCATATGTATTGGATATCAAAATAAATAACTGCCGCAAAGATTGCCATCTCTAGCTAATAAGCTTATTTAGCTGCACGTGTTTTAATATTTTTAAAGGTATTTTTGGAATATTTCATTCCATTCGGTAAATATTTCTTATATAAAATTTTTTAATTTTTAAGACAGTGTTATTAAAAAGTTATTAAATATTATGAATCTTCCAACAAAAATAAGTAAAATCATAATGTTTTTTGAAGACTAATAGAAAAAATGAAGAAAGTGCTTTCAGGGTAGATTCAGCGTTTTAAATTGGGGTACAATCGGCCATCTGCTGAATGTACCCCATATTGTGTTATATAATTATTTCTAGCATTGTCTTTCAAAAATCCTTTAATACCTTTTTAAACCCAACGCGCTTCTATTGACGAAAATGTGATGGAAAAAGCTGTTTCTGATGTTTTGTGTGGCTTTTACGCTCCATTGTCCGCCGCTAGAAACTATAGCCTTAAACGTCAAACAATTGAATCTCGTATTAAAAAATTGATCCTTTAGAGGATCTAAATTCTAACCAGGCTGCTAGCAATGATAATTATCGGTCTAAGTTTACTTTCAAGCAAGTATTTAACAAAAAGGAATTGAATGGGTAGAATACATAAAGAAATGTGTATCTTACCAATATGGTCTGACGTATAAGGCTTTCCGGAAATTAGCTTATGAATATGCCAATCGTAACAATCTTTTTCGGAGGAACGGAACGCTATGAAAGAAGTAGGCGAAGATAGGCTTTATGGGTTTATGAAGCGAAGCCCAACATTAACGCTTCGAAAACCATCTTAGCAAAATTATCAGGTTTCACTAAAAAAGCTGTGGATGAGTTCTATGACAATTTAAAGTTGCTACATGAGACATTGTTTTCCAGCTAAGGTTATATACAACCTGGATGAGACAGGCATTTGTGTTCTGAACAAGAGATCTCAATGCGTGTTTAAAAATATTTTTTTATGCATATGCAGGTAATTGAAGTTAAAGGAAAGCGACAGGTTGGACAGGCAGTGTCAGTCGAAAGAGAATGTTTGGTAACGCTTGTAGGTATAATTAACGCTAGTGGTAATCGGCTTCCTCCGGCTTACATTTTTCTACGTCAACGATATAAAAGTCAGTTATTAAACGGATTTGTGCCTGGCTCATTATAACTGATAAGTAAAAGTGGTTGGATGATTATAAATGTACTAAAATACATTCAGGAAAACACAAATTGTTGCAAAGAGTGACCAATATTACTACTTCTAGACAACCATTCGCCTCATTGTAGCCTTCAGCCGCCTGATGTTGCAGTTTACGGCTTATTTAAAAAGTTTCTTCAAACATCATTTAATGATTTTATTATAAATAAAGCAGGAAAAAGTATAACGATTTACGAAATTGCTGAGTTGTCGAATTTGCCTTTACAACGAGCGTTTTCGTCCGAAAATATACTAAGTCGATTTCTATTAATATATCCTCTAAATTCTCAAAACTTTAATTAAGCGGAATTTGCAGCAGAAGAAGAGTTAGAAGCCAATGTAATAGAACCCGATAATTCTTACGCACCTCCTTCTCCGTTATCTTCCAGTCTCATAGAAGAAGAATCGGTATTCAATGCAATTGATCCAGATAAAAATTCTCGTTTAAATGCTTCTAGAAAAGCTACAAAATCCGGCAATTCTCGAATTTTGACCAGTTCAATCGAGGAAAGAAAATGTGACGCAAAACAATTCCACAAATTATTTCTTGTAAAAACAATAAAAGCGATATGGCTGGAGAAAAGAAAGTTTCAAAAACTAAAATAACAAAATTATTAGTTCAGATAAATATCTCGTCTTCTGAAGAAGGTGATACCAATGTGTCATATGCAGAAACTGATCAGTCAGTTGGATCATTTGTTGATGATGACAATTCCCCAGAAAGCAATGATGCTTCAAAATACAAATTAACAGAAAATACTGACCTTAAAGTAGGAGATTACGTGGTGAAATCACTGAAATTCTTGGCGAATGCACGTTCACAGTAAGTTTCTTTCGAAAATTTTATAAGTTTTCATCTTTATTTATAAAGCCTGATAAAGAAGATACATCACTAGTTTCGAAGAGCGAAATAGAACTGAAGCTACCAATTCCCACGAATCTACCTTCAGCTTCTCGCAGTCAGGCTAAAAATTTATTTGGAGTAGATTTTAACTCTTATTATATTAAATAATAATTTAATATACAATATTTTTTACGTTTAAAGAAAAGATATGTGTTATTTTTTTTTTTTTTTTGAATTTCCGTCAATTATAATAAATATTTGGATTACCGTGTGCCTAATTTTTTATTAAATGGATTTTTACTTTATAATCATCTTTAGGAATGTGGGCGACGAATGTATCCTATCAAATACCACAGCTACCACGGTTAGGGGCACCTTCGGCGAATCTGACTTTTTTGAGAAACTCTAAAAATATGTAGCTAATACTAATTTATCATAAGTTTTTGGTACGAGTTTTTATCATTGATTATCTTAGAACAATAACCAGCGACAAAATTTGTATATCTGTTGAATACGTACTTAGATATAGAGCTCTAAACAAAAAGTGCCGTACGTGCCCCAGTCTCCCCTACTGAAATGCTCACAATTCTTGAGCAAATACTATGCCAACATTGGATAAAATTTCCATCTGAACCGCAAGATATGTTAAAAGCAAAAAAATGTTTCTTTGAAAAGTATAGGATTCCTGGCATTGCTGGGTGTATAGATGGTACACATATTCAGGTAGTCAAGCCAGTTACACAAGATCATTTATATTTTAATCGAAAGGGTTATTATAGTATTAATACAATGACTGTAAGTAAATTGGTTTACAAGTTTTTTTTAATTAAAATAAATTTTCTGATTCCCAATTTTTGTTTTTTTCTGATATGCGACTACGGTACGAATATAGTTGCAGTGAATGAGAAATGACCAGGTTCAAGAATTATTCCTTTGTTTGGAATCTAAGCGCTCAAAAAGATTTTTATCGTCTAAGGTATGAAAATGGTGAACGTGGATCCTGGCTTCTGGCTGATTCCGGTTATGCAATTAAACCATTTGTTTTGACGCCCTATAGGATACTGGATGCAGGTTCTGCTCAACAAAAATTCAATAAAGTTCATGTGTCAGCTAGAAATATAATTTAGAGAACAACAGGAGTTCTGAAAAGCAGGTTCAGAGGTCTAACTCGAGCTTTATGGTACCAGCCCTACAAAGTCGTAAAAATAATAAAATTTTGTTGTGCTCTCCACAATATGTGTAATTTTTTTAAAATTGAACAAAGTTCAGTACCAAATTTTAATTCATCAGAACTTACGAATGCTGAAGAAGATCATGTTGACAGTACTACAAATGGCGAAGTCGCAGAATCAGGAGCCGAAATCTTTAAAAAACTAGTTTTAGTTTTCTATTGTATTTTTATTTATTCTATTATTATATACATATATGTAATAATTTACATTGCAATTAAATTTTTTAATATGGATTTACATATTTTCAAAAGAAAAAAATGTT
>QOCX01001330.1:0-37654 GCA_005959815.1 Sarcophaga bullata | reverse complement strand
CCATTTTTTTGTGTGCCCGAGTAATTGACATGTTTTGCATCGCATGGGATTAGAGGAAAAATTGACGGACTTTGACTTTATGCCAGGAGATATCTATTTTTTCAGGAGTAGAATAGCGATCGAAAGTTAATAGGAGTACACCGCATGGTTTAAACACACCTTCATCGTTTTTCTTTTGATATTTATAGACATCAGTAACACCTTGGGAGCTAAGTTCAGTTATAATCTCTGATTCTGGAACGTTATTTAGGTATGGAGCGTAAACTGTGCCTTTTGATGAATTCAGGTTGGAATGATTATTTACAGGAGATATTGCAGATGCCAGGTAGAATTTTGGATTTTATTAGTTTTTCTGCGTTTGTTTGTTGCCTATTAGGAGCAACAGATTGCCATCTCTTAATTCTGATACTGTCAGAATGTCGGAGCAAATTAATTTTAAAGATCGGTAAACAGAAAAACAAGAAAATTGTTGTAGGGTTTTGTCACCAGATGTTGCCGATATTACTACGTATTTCGGATCAGGTTTTTGAATATTTGGCAAATCAGGGAACGATTCTAAAATATTCTGATGTGGGCGTTTCTTTTTTGCGCGGGGGGAATCCGCTAATAAGGAAAAGCGGTTGTCCCCCAAATTGGGCGGACCGGACATATTAACTACGCGATACCGTGAAAGTAATTTAAAGTCACTTGTCGAAGACTTAAGGTAATCACTGTATATTAAAAAAGGGTTTAAAGAATAAAAGCAAAACTGAATTACAACGAGATCAAAGAAAGTCAACCGTTCAAAGCAGACGTTAGTCGATGACTGATAAAAGGAAATAAAAAATAAATAAACAAAAGAATGTGTATATAGTGAGCAAAAAAATATGTACACTTATTATAAAATAACTAATAAATATATTATTAAACAGCATTTGGTTCAAGATGACTTTCTAGAGAATTCGATCGTTATAGTCAAAGGATCTCCTTGTTTTTTGTCTAGAAATGTTTGCATCTCTTAATTCTGACAATATTTTTTTTATACATGACCAATAGAGAAATATTTTAATTTATATTAAAAATAAAGCTTTTAATTAATCTTTATAACAACAAATTTCCTTTTATAAATATTTTTTTCTTCAAAATTGTATTTCGAGGTAGTAAGTGTACAATTTTTTTCACTCACTGTACGTAAATAAAACATTTGACAATCTCGTGTACTGAAAGAAACACTAACCGGGGCTGATAACACCACCTTATATGAATTCGCCTTGTATTCAACGTACAAAAATGGCATGGGTGCAGTTAAGAGGGAGTAAACATACAGAATTGGCCATTACAACCCTTCAGTCAGGATTACGGCCTAGCTTCTCACACCACTTATGTTATGTGTGTAAATTTTTATACATGAGTGGCGAGACCTACAGTTTAAAGTCGACTCCGAACGACAGATTTTTAAGAAACTTCATGACAATTTTATTTACTCTCAGAGGTTTTGTCAGAAAGAAATCTGCTGAGAGGTAGCCGACGAAAAAATATTTTTTTCATATTTCGTTTTTGATGTCTGACCGGGGATTCTAACCCTGGCCTATCGTCTAATAAGCCAACACACTACTTACTAAACTACGGCGACTTCAGAGGGAGTAAACACTGTTGCGTAAAAATTGAGTAAAAAATATAACATTGTTTTATTTCTCACAAATAATATTTTCAACCAATAACCTGCAAATTTTTAATTACATACATAATTGGCCATTACAATCCTTCAGTCAGGATTACGGCCTAGCTTCTCACACCACTTATGTTGTGTGTGCTAATTTTATACATGAGTGGCGGGACCTACAGTTTAAAGTCGACTCCGAACGACAGATTTTTTTGAGAAACTTTTCATGGCAATTTTATTTACTCTCAGAGTTTTTGCAAGAAATCTGCTGAGAGGAAGTCGCCGAAGAAATATTTTTTTCATATTTCGTTTTTGATGTCTGACCGGGGATTCGAACCCTGGCCTTTCGTCTAATAAGCCAACACACTACCTACTAGACTACGGCGACTTCAATTATGTATTTATAATATATATATTGTTACAAAATTGGAAATGTTAAACAAAACCTACAAAAACAAAAATATAGCAACAACATCGCTATTACGAAAAAGGGATAAACAAGTAAACCAACAAGCAATAACAACTGCAAGGATAAACGTAAACAACATACACTAACAACAAATAAGTAAACACGTAAGTTAACACGCTCCACACATTGTGTGACATACCATCTATCCAACATGCTGACACAAAGATCATTGTACTTTAATTTAGACATGCTGACGCTGCACGCAGATTTGTTGTCTGCGTACATACATTGCATTATCAGCAATTTCAATTATTTATTAAGTTATTTTAATTAATTGCTGTGTAAAAATAATTAAAGTATAAATAGTTTGTTATAAATCTGTTCTTCTTCTACTTTCGGACACCGGAATAAAAGGTATTAATATTATAAATTAATAGCATTTGTTTTATTAACAACGGCCAAGGGTTGGCCCCAACTTTAATTTTTTAGTGTCCTCTCCGGGGAATACGTTAACTGACGCCCGAGCAGGGACCAGCTTAAAAAATGCGGGATTCTAAATGACTTGGATGAATAAGTTCTGCGATTCCTACGGGATCCTCCAGAACATTGTAAATAAAGTAATAAATTAATTGATGTGCTGCGACTCCTACGGAACCCTCCAGTAAATCCTATAAATAATAAGGATATTGCGACTTATACGGGACCCTCCAATAACCCTTCTTTAATTAAAAAAACCTTATAATAGTTTAGATGTCCCTGTGAATATAATAGGATCACACGAACAAGTATAACAAAATAAAAATCATCCAGTTGATCTGTTGCCGACTAAAAAGGACAACACGATCCTTCCTTGGCCATGAAAGCAGAAATAAAAAGGCTGATGTTGGAATACCGATCTGGTACTGCCGCCATACTCATAAGAATACGGTTTAAATTTTCAAAAGAAAAGTGAACTGAAAAATTCTTTAAATAGAAAATTAATTTTGAAATAAAATATTGAAATATTTTTGAAATAAATCAAATATGTTGAAGATAAAAAAATGAAATAAATCCAAAAAGGGTTATAAATTGAAAATTTAAATAAAAAAAATTTTAAAAAAAATTTAGACAATATAAATCCAAAGTATTTTAAATAAAAATTTATTAAGGAAAAAAATTAAAAAGTGAAAAATTAAGAAAGAGCAAGAAAAAAGCTTTTTCTATTAATCTAAATAAAAAGAAGCGAAAAATATATGAAGTTAATTTAAAATTTCTGAAAAAAAGAGAAAAGCAATAATTTGCGAAATTAGTGAAAATAGGAAAATCGAAAATTGTAAAATATATGAAAATAGAAAAAATTAAAATAAAATATTAATAATCTTGTTTTGAAGAATTTAGATATGAAATTATTATTTTTTTTTTGTTTAGTTTGCTATTGCTGTAAGTGACCACAGTGAATCCAAATATACAAAGCAAAATTAAATAACCAAAGGAAACCAAAAAACCAGCGATTAAACAACGTTCCTAATTACCAAGTGGTGAGTTTTAAACTTTTTATTATTAATATTTTTTGATATGGACTCGTTGACACAATCAGTGACGGAATATTCAGGAGCCCTGATGAATGAGTTAAAGAAGGCAGATAACCGTATCCGTACTCTAGAAAGGTGTTCAACCTTTCGAACCGTGTCCCCTCGGCTCATTCCTTAACGTGGTCCTACTTCGAAAAATGACTTAAAAGAAATAAACAGACTTCCTGACTCGCTAAAGAAAGTTCAAATTTTTGAGTTCAGTATGTCTCTTGGATACATACCGTTGAGGGTATCCTAAGTTATTACCAAATTGTTCGTGGAAAACCAATTTATATGGCAATTTTGGAAAGTATTAGGGGTAAAATTAGAAGTAATACAGAGAGTGCATTAATTCAGCACAACATTTTTGACGACGATTGACCGGCAATCAAGTCATGTCTGTCGCTCCATTACACGGACAAAAGGGACATTAGGTCGTTAGAACATCAGCTCGGACAATTAACACAAGGGAACTCTAAACTAGATGAATTTTACTCGAAGGTCAACCATCAATTCTCATTAATAATTAACAAGGTAAAAACTGAAACTTATTCAAAGGAGACGGTGGACGCATTAATGGAAACTTACAGGAATAGGGCATTAGACGTTTTTATTAGAGGATTGAACGAAAACTTTTCTCGAATGATTATAGTACAGAAACCAAAGAGTCTGCCAGAAGCATATACGGCGTGCCTGGATATACAAAATAAGAATTACTCAGCGGTTGGTTGAGGATGTCGCCAACGTAGATAGGATTTGCAGTATAGTAGAAACAACTCATAAAAGAACTCACAGAAATCCTGACAAGCAGATTTAAGGAATATACTAAGACTTGCGAAACATGTCGGTTAAACAAATATGATAGATATCAATTTAATCCAAAAATCAAGGATACTCCTATGCCTAAGTACCCTTGTGAAATCCTTCATTTGGATATCTTCGAAATCCAAGGGCACAAATTTTTAAATTGTGTTGACAAATTTTCAAAATTTTCCAAGTTCTTTTTGATTAAAAATGAGTCAGCAGTGAATTTAAGACACAAAATTACGAAGTTATTACATTACTTCACTGTCCCTAAAATCATTGTTACAGACAATGAAAAGGGATTCCTAGGTCCATTGGTCTCCAATTACATCAGAAGTTTTCGAGCGTAAATATACCAAGACCATCTCAGAGAAGCAAAGTCAAATTGAAAGACTGCACTCTACTATTATAGAAATTTTTAGATGCCTGCAAAGAGAGGTTAGAAACACAAATACCAAAGACATGGTTTACATTGCGGTGGATCGTTACAATAACACCATTCATTTTGTAATGAAGGTGAAACCGTGCGATATATTATTCAATAGGAGCCAAAGAATAAACTATTCAAATGTTCTGAACTTCCAAAATAAACTGCTCCATAGTATTGGAGAAAGGTTAAAAAATGATCAAGACAAAACAAATTACAGAATAAACAAGAAAAGACACGATCCAAGGCATTATGAAAGTGGAAATGTAGTTTATATTCGGAGTAAACAAATTAAAGATAAGCAAAGTCTCTGTACAAACGAGAAGTATTGAACCGAGACAATAGGGTAACAATACCGACAAACGCAAGGTCCATATTAAATATTCCATCATAACTCATCCACTTGGTAAGTGTAATCTGAAATTTAATCTTAATTGAACGAAACCATGAAATAAAATTAAAAATTAAAGTTAAAGAAATATACAAAATTGAACTAAATAAACATCAAATTAATTTTTATGTTAATCAATTGAATTATATTAATATTTTGAAAAAGAATATATTGTTCTATAATATGCAAAAAAATTTAACACATTTGTAAAATTGCAATACTTATTCTAACGTATTAAAAATCGATTTGATTGATTGTTGAAAATTATACTGTATCTATACTAATATATTACTTTTATTATTATGTCAATAAAATTGTACTAAACCTTTAGAAAAATTACTTAACTTATTGGTAAAATGGTAGGTAACAGGAATTGTTATCAAGGTTCAACTCCTTATCAGGTATTAATATAAAAAAATTAATTTGCTTTACTGTTAAGATCTTTGTAATTACATTTTTTATTTCTTGAACCGTGAGATAGATTTGTACTAATTCCCACTGTATTTGCATTCAACATATTCAAATATGATTCTCCACTGGTAACTATGGAGCACGGAAGCGGCTGGATTCTTAATGGTTACTTTAAACTTGTACACAAAATCGATTTGGATGAATATCATCGGGCATTGATTAACATTGAGGATAATATAAACGAAATGACTCAAAGTCCTATGAAAACTATCATAGAATTTCACTTAAACATCACGAAATTGAGACTGAGCGAGTTACATGGAAATAAGGAAAGGAAACCTCATTCTATAAACTGGATCGGATCAGCATGGAAATGGATTGCGGGGTCACCTGACGCAATTGATTGGGATTTAATTTTGAAAAGCCAAAAAGAAATAATAACAAATAATAATCAGTATATTATTAATGAGCAAATCTTTAACATTACCAGAAGCTCATTGACAAAGTTAATGAAATGATTACGTAAGGATCTCGAGATCCTTATGTCAAGTACACTTCTAGTATTGAAGGAACAAATTTCCGGAATAGTACTAGCTTCCCAAATGACCAAAACTGGAATAGTGAATACAAATTTACTCAATAGAATCGAGTTAGAAAGATTAATTTCTGAAGAGGAGTCACTACCTTACTAGAAGACAATTGAAGTAGCTGAGTATGCGAAGCCTTCAATATATGCGTGCGGAACGATACTCCAATACGTATTATCAGTGCCAAAGGTAACATCTCAAAAAAACCGGGTAATACTGGCTAGATCAACTTCTTCCAAAGGAAAGCAAGACGACCTCCAATTCAAAAATTTTATGTTGAGGACGGATGCAACTTACTATCGGTGGATAGCTGTAAATCAAAACTGCTTAAAGGAGGAAACGCAGATTGTCACTTTATTAAAAATGATGTTGAAGTAATTGAATTAATAAACGATTACACAATTTTTGTCACTAACTTTGATGGGTTTCTTACAAATGAGAAGGAAACTTTTTCAAGTAAAACGGCTACAAAAATTCAGGTTTTGCCATCAATCTTATCAAATGTGACAAACAAAGGAATAATGTTAAACCTGGATTATATTCATGCACTGAACCAGGAGTATATTAATCACATTAGGACTCTTGGAACGAGTTTTCACATTTTCACTATGGTCGAAGCTCTAGTACTGGTAATTTTGGCCGTAACGTGTTACAAAATATGGAAGAAAATTACAAAAGTAATAAGCATGCCTAACCCTGATGTAAATCAACAAAATTAAAATTTTCGGGACGAAAATCTTTGAAGGGGGACAGTTAACATGCTCCACACATTGTGTGACATACCTTTTTCCAAAATGCTGACACAATGATCATTGAACTTTAATTTAGATATGCTGACGCTGCACGCAGAGTTGTTGTCTGCGTACATACAACAAATATGCTAAACTCTCTTTAACAGCAATTTCAATTATTTATTAAGTTATTTTATGTAATTGCTGTGTAAGAATAATTTAAGCACAAAATTTGTTAGAAATCAATTGTGTTTCTTCTACTTTCAGACACCGGAATAAAAGGTATTAATATTATAAATGAATAGTATTTTTTTTCATTAACAAGGGCCAAGGGTTCGTCCCAACTTTAATTTTTTAGTGTTCCCGAGGAACAAGTTAACTTGCATGAATATAAACAACATGTTTACAGTCATAGAATTCTCGAGAAGGCGAAGACCCGAACCTTCGCCTACGAGAAAATTCATCAGACTGTTTATGTCGCTATATAAAAGGTAAGGCAAAGCATGCAAAGTCGGAATAGAAGTACAGTCAGTCTTGTGTGAAGAGGCGTTGCGTGTGAAGAAAGTAATTGTGGTTTGAAGATCTCCGTTACAAAGATCTGCAGAAAAATTGTACAATAGTTGTTATTGTTTATCGCAAAGGGCATAAACAGAAGAATAACAAACAAAGCAATTGTTGCTGTTAGAACCAGTTGTGAACAGTCGCACACAAAATTGTGCAAATAATAAAGAATTTAATTAAAACTGAACACAAATTTATTTTAATTTTTATTTGCAATCTACTAGCTCATATTTCTAACGTTCTTAAATGGTAAAAACGTAACAACATTTATATATATATAAAATATTTATACATTATTTATATATATTTATACTGAGAGGAGAGACGCTATCTCAGACGAAAGAAGAGAGAGCAGGAAAAGCGAGAGCGTGATGAAGTTTAGTTGTGCCGATGTAGAAGTGATGCTCGAAAATTCTATTAAAGGGCAACGCATCTAACCGAAGGTATCAAGTCTGAGACATATTTTTTCAAGGATGGAAAGAGAAACTTGGATGCAGATGCGTAAGAAGTGCTAAAGTTGTAGGGGCAACATTTCTCTAATCTACTGTGAGGCGATGACAACATCAATTGCACCAACTTATTTATAAAATATTGTTAGAGGAAAATATGCTTAACGACTGTTCTGAAAAAGTAAATTCCATGATATGCGCCAACTCCAGGGTTATATGCCATTTCCCCATAGCATACAAAGTTATTACGACCATATCCTGTATACGACTGAAACCGCTGATCAAATCTAGTAGCTCCGCCATCGTCCAGATCTTCACATTACATCTAATCCTGGAGAAGACCCATGAAAAGCAATTCGGCACAGACCATCTTTCTGTCGATTTCAAGCAGCCTTCGATAGCCTCCCAAGAAATCGGGTTTTTGTCGCAATGTCTGTGCTCAGTATTCTTGCGAAGCTGATAAGGCTATGCAAAATGACGTTGAACAGCTCAGTCAATGTGGGAATAGACTTCTCAAAACCTTTTGATATCGTGCGAGGTTTAATATCTTATCGTTCTATGCAGTTGCTTACGCACTCTGACAATATTGACATCATATGACATCGTTCTCTATTTTATAATTCGTTCATCCTTTACGTGTTTTATAAGGCGCAGAACTGTGAGCATCGACTTAACAGCCTTGAGAATATTCAAGAGAAAAGTTTTGCTTAAGATTTTCTGTCCAGTACGAGTTGGCGATTATTTCCGCATCCAATTCATCAATTCTTCATCGACATGATTGTACCGGCTCGGCCATATTGTTCGGATGGAAGAGGATGTTCTGGCGAGGCGGGTAACATTTCAGCACTTGCTCTATTGTTTAATGGAAAACTTTTTCATAAAATTTGTCCTAGTGCTTACGTTTAAGATTTCTTTCGGATTTCTTTCTGATACCTTACCTCGTAAGATTTCCTAGTTTTTAGTCCACGGGGTTTTCAAATTGCATAGATCTCGTAAATCAATTGTATTATATAAAAAACGTTCTCCTTACTCAGTAATATCAATATAAGGCCTGACATAATCCTCTTAACTAGTTTAATTTAACTGTGCAAAAACACTTTTGTCAAACTCCCAAATGCTAAGAAATTTTTTCGCTCAATAAATAAAAAATTGGCACATAAAGGAAAATATTCACAAAAAAATGTATAAAAAATGTAACCTATTCACACCTCTGTCCAAGTTTGTTCGAATAAAATATTAAATTCAAACAAATCGAGCAAAGATTTATTCGTGAAAAATATTTTCTCTTTATCAAGAACAAACTGTTATTAATTTTCTGCACACGTAAAGATTGAATCCAGTTTAACGGATCTTCATCATCGTTTTATTTATAAATCTTTCTTTTTGATTCTATAAACATTTTTCATGAAAATCACCAATTAACAATTGTTCCTGAAAACTTTAATTTCTTTACAAGCCTTTTTTGTAATAATTTGCAAGCACATAGCTGAATTAAAAGTTAATTGAGACATTTTAAATTTCGAAAGACACATTGACCCTTACCCGTGCGTTTTATGATAATATTTTGCACACACTTTAAAATACAAGAATTCAAACCGAATTGATAATCCATCGAATGTTTTGATTTTCGAGCAACAAGACCGTAGATATAATGAAAAATTCGGAAATTTACACATAAAGTTGATTTCAATGAAACTATATATGTCAAAGAATTTCAACAAGCAGTATGTGTGAAAAAATGAATACAGCTTTAGTTACGTAATCAATAACTTTGAGGTATTTTGGAAAATTTTAAATGTGTAATATTTACTATAGATTGGTAACTTTGTTACCTCTTGCATATATTAAAATATCATAAAATACAGCCCTGAATCATGCGTAGAATAGTTATACACAGGGTAGTCCATAACATAATTTTGTGAAGGTTCTAAAAAACAGTTGTATCACTGCGTTCTAAAATATTATGTACGTGTTTTGTGTCTTGCAAAAATTTTTATAAAAAAGAACAAAAAACATTTAATTTAAGTAGCCATTCAAAAATTGAATTCTAATTTGGCAAAATTGTTTACAATCACCCTTTCGAAAGTCGTCAAAAAATATATATATTAGAATTTGATATATTTACATTTTTGTGTCTTGTGACGACGTATATGTTAATAAGGTGGTGGCGGCAATAAAGGAGCCGCAAAGACATTGCAAAACTGGAACAGCAAAATCAATCTTCTTTCCGAAAATTATCAAACATTGCAAATTTATCTATTGCTGATGAAGAATTTATTAGCAATGTTAACTGTGATATTGAACACTTTCTGAAACAGCGTCATAACAATGGGTAAGAACAGTTACGCATACAATCAAACACATTTCCCTACATTAACTACTCCTAAGCCCCATGTTCAAGAACAATTGCCATGTGTATATTATATATTAAATATACATAAATATAAAACACTATACATTATATGTATAGATTTTATTTTTATCGTTTTATTTATATTTTCTTTGATCTCTACATGCAAGCATGTTTTTTCATTGAGGTGCGTTTAATTCATACAATATTGTATTTTAATATTTTGAAAATATTCATAAGAATAAATTTTAAAAATTACTGCCGTGTAATTATTCCTCTATAACTTGATTATAGTATTCTGTTATACTATAACTAAATGTAAGACCGGCATAGAAAAGTTGGAATAAATTTTATTTTAATTTTATTTAATTTTTTTTTTGCTAAAAATCTTGTTTATGATAACTTAAAGAATGTTAACTTTACAATAATATTAAAAAAGATTAAAATAATAATAATGTACATAGAGTTCTTTAACTGCATAGCAAACCGAAAATATTTATTTATAGGGTATGAAAGAACGAGTTCAAATAAGACAATATTTTTAGCAAAATTAAAAATAGTGGAGTTATAGCCGGTGAATAATTTAATAACACATGGGGTAAATGTAGAGTATAGTGATTAAAATCAGCAGATTTCTGGCAAAAACTCTGAGAGTAAATAAAATTGCCATGAAAAGTTTTTAAAAAAAATCTGTCGTTCGGAGTCGACTTTAAACTGTAGGTCTCGCCACTCATGTATAAAATTAGCACACACAACATAAGTGGTGTGAGAAGCTAGGCCGTAATCCTGACTGAAGGGTTGTAATGGCCAATTATGTATGTATGTATGTATAGTGATTAAAATGTGATTTAAGTTTGTTTCAAATCTAATAAAAATGAGGTTTATATAAGCAATGTAACAAGACTATATTAATTTTTTGAAAGAAAATAACACGTATTCCAAGACTTGATGAAAACTCGAGTATGAATAACAGAGAATGCTCAGTGTATCCGGATAACCTTAAACATGAAGATAGTATAATTAGTTCCTTGCGATTGAAGAAGACACAGTATTTATACGAACATTTAAGTACTAGCAACTAGTTCTGGTTACTTTTTGAAATTTATCAAATCCAATAAATTGAAAGGCGTGTGATAAAATATGGCCATTATATGTATATCAAAATTAAAGAAATTAATGAATATTAAAGGAATAATTATTTATTTCAATAATCTTCGAAAAATACTATCCTAAATAATGACAGGCTGAAGCAAATTGTAAATGAAATCGCTTAAATAGCACAAAACTAAAATTTTTTTATATTATCAGAAATAATGAATATATTTTGGCAAAAGTTAATATAAATAATAAAATATGTACTTGATCATGAATCAATTATGTCTTAATTGAATATAATCAATAAATTAATTAAAGCCATAAAATAGATGAAAGTTTTAATTATGAAGACGTAGGAATTGAAGTAATATCAAAATCAATTAGAGTATATACGGAGATATAAAAAAGGAAAATCCACTTTATAAATAATGGCGAAGTTATTATAAACAGGGCTAATATATTTACAGTTCGTTCATTAGCTGATATTGTACTGAAAAATTTCCTTCAGTGGGGTGTAGTCATAGTTGACAGATAAATAACGCATTAAATCGTCAAAATTGTCAAGACGTTTATTGAAAACGTAAAAAAAATCGTCAGAACAAATACGTAAATAAATTGAAAGGTTTTTAAAAAAAATATTTTTATTGTAGTAATTCAACGTACGTATTTTAGTTCAAAAATAAAACATTGAAACACCCTTAACAAAAAAATTTAACAAACTTTTTAACGCTTTAATTATAAAAATAAACTTAATGAACGATTGTTTTACATAATATATAGTATTCGTATGTTAACATTAGAATTAAACAGTTTAATCAAATCTGGTACAATATTAAAGTCGAAGCAATTACAATTGCCAAGTTTTCATACAATATTGCTTCTCAGGAGTTTAGGCTTAATATTCTCTCTAAATTAAGTCTTATTGTCATTTTTTGATATTTTTTTTTTCCAAAAATCGAGAAGTTTTATATAATTTTCAGGAAAGAATTGTTTAATGTTTAAACAACCTCTGCCAGTTTTGTTTATTGACACATAAACCCAGCATTAATATTGCATCATCTATATCTACAGGTGGTGTAAATATTAGGGGATCAGAAGCCCTTGACGTTCTGGGCATAAGAACTCAGTGTGATGTTCGCTAGATCCGACATATCATTAAGTGCCATGGCTTCTGAAGACGTTGCAAGAAATATTTCACTTCATCTTCTACCTATTTCTCCTGCCGAGAATCATGTATGGGCTGGTGACTCAACGTCTATATTCAGACTTCTCGACCGCCTACAGAAGTGCAGATATTTTCCGAACTTTTAATTTTCTTTACTAATTGGCATTTTTATTTAGGTTTTTTAACATTTTATCATCACAGGTGTTCATAATTAATTTAAAAATATAATACTTTACTCCTTGTTATTACTAACCCAAATTTGCAAAAGTAAATAAAGAGGCTTTTACTGTACAAAAGTAAATTTTTAATATCTAAAAATCGTCAAAATAAGAGTATAAATCTTCATATCGTCAAAATGCTATTTTTGAAGCAAAAAATCGTCAAAATGACGATAAATCGCCAAATCTGGCAGCTATGGGTGTAGTACATGAGCATATTTCAATTGAGAATGAGTATAGTAAAGGATTTTCATCACAATTCCGCTAAACAGTTTATCCAAGGAAAATCAGTGTAGTTCGGCATAGCTACTCTTTTAATTATTATTGGTGAAATTTTAATGAAGATGCCACTGAAATTAGTTCAGAAGATGAAAGATGTGGTCAAAGTATTACATGATGTATGCATTTTGATGCAAACAATTTCGTCATTATTAATTAAACTTCGTTTTTATCAGCATAAGTTAGCAAAAGAAATTAAGATTTCCATGTAAAAATACAAACTTATATTCATATATCTATGTAGTACATATATCTCTTGTGTACTAATAGTATTTGTGCGCCTGATTTTTTGCAATTTTATTTTATTATAACTTTACATAGTTGTTTTGTTAAGCTAATATAATTCAACTTACAAAATCCACCGATATCAACACAACTTACCTCTGCAAATTACATATATGTTTGTATTGAGTAGAAAAACTACATTACGATCAACATTACAATTGGTTTTCCGCATTACCTGCTTAAAGTGGATTTTCTTTTACATTTGGATGCATGTTGCATGTAATAACTACGTTATACCAACTTTAAAATATTGCATAGAAACCTGTTTTTTACTTGTCTATTCTCCAATACTGCCTTGCTAACACGGTTACGACGACAAAACCTCATTTGTTTGGTATTGTTTCGGTTGGCTAAATTTGTTGGAATTTTTGTTTGCCACAACTAGCAATAAAAGTTTGAATAAAAGTTACATATTTCTAATTATAGTTTTGGTATTCGTTTATTTGCAGGTTATTCGATTAATAATTCAAATAATTGATTTAATTAAATTAGCAATTGAAGCCGCCGTAGTCTAATAAATAGTGTGTTGGCTTATTAGACGTAAGGCTGCAGTTCAAAACCCAGGTCAGATATTAAAACGAAAATACGAAAAAAATATCTCTTCGATGACTTCCTCTTAGCAGATTTCTGGCTGAGAGCAAACAAAATTGCCATGATAAGTTTTTTATGTATGGAAATAAAAAAATATCTCTTCGATGACTTCCTCTTAGCAGATTTCTGGCTGAGAGCAAACAAAATTGCCATGATAAGTTTTTTTATGTATAGAAAAATTTATACACTCATGTATAAAATTAACACACACAATATAAGTAATGTGAGAAACTTAGTCCATAATCCTGACTGAAGGGTTGTAATGACCAATTATTTATATATAGAGAAAATTTGTCTAGTTCAACACACTGCCTACTAGACTATGGCGACTTCAAATATTCTCTATACCGGCTGTATAATAGCTTTGAGATATCTGACTCACATAATCAGACATTCAGTAAATATATTTTTCTATATTGACTGTGACTCACAGTTACAAAGTCAATTTCTCCTACGGCTAGTTTTCCACGGGCTTCTAATGCAACACTGACATGCAATGTTCCTAGCTTATCCATTTTCTAAGGAAGATGTTCTTGTTTCTGATACTACCTACTCTCGCTCGCGTGAAGACGCATTTTGGCATTGGAACTATAGCGTTTTAAAAATGTTTTTGTATATCCGTAAATGATGCAGCTATAATATTTCAATTTTTCAACATAATATCTTCTAAGCCCGAGGTTCTTAATTTTTATAACCTCAATTTTTATGCGAATAATTTCAAAATTTAGTTTGATACGGATTATTTTTACGGCTTTAATAACAAAATTTTGATAATCATACATATAATATAAAGTTCTGTTCTGATCTTAGAACAGAATTCGCCCATAATTTAAGGAGTAATTGCTGGCAAAAAACAGGAGCCCATAATAAAATTGCCGGACGTTTCTTTAAATGGTAAAATATAACAACTTAATACTGCATCTATGCCAATTTTCAACTGACAATTTTTATGATTAACCGTAATGGTCGTATCTTGTTCTTGCCCTAAAATGCCTTAAAAAATTATATCGTGTTGACGCTCACTTTTTTAATACGTCGTAGTTCCCAAAAATGACACTTATTTTTTCATTAAATTGTACGAACTTTTTTTAAACAAATTATTTTTAATTAAAAAAGAAATTTGAAATAAGTAGGTGCAAACAAACAAAAACTTCATTTATTGCAAATAGAATAACAAGTTTAGATGATATTCAATAAAAAAAACTATAAATATTGTTTAAATAATAATATACTACTATGCTAATATTTAAATATAATATACTATAAAATAAAGGACGTCATTCGCAGCACAATCGCTGGACTTTTGTAAACGTTACTTACGCCGATGTTTTCACTATGCCAAGTGCCTAATTTTGCCTGAAAACTGCAGAAAAAGCATTGTCAGGTTTGTCAAACTGCCATACGACAACAATATTATTTGCAATCGTGTAAAAAACATTTGCTGTCATTGCCACATCTATATCTGATTTAATTTATTTTTTATGTTATTGATTCTATCCTAATCGCCTTTGTCAATCGTTTCCATCAATAAATTCTTGGTGTCCAAAAACCCTTTGTTGTAGGCTCTCAAGTGTTCGACAATGACTGAGAAGATGTTCTGTTATCTACACTATTTCAGCTTCTGCAGAACAGATTGTGCGTGTACAACTCATATGAGGTTTTAAAATAGACTCCAATTAGGTATAATGGAAATTTTGCTTTGCATATATTCTTTCTTTTTGCAAATGAGTTAAACTCGTTTGAGATCCAAATGAATAATACTGCAGTAAAATAATTCACATCCGCGTTTTTGACATGAAGTAGATGACATTTGCTGAGAGACATAAACCTTTATAATAATAAAAATAATAGCCAAAAAAGAAAGTGCTTATTATGCATAGTGCTAATAAAAACAATTAGATTACAACTGGTTATAAGAGAATTTCATTCTCAAAAATTAATGGAAGTGCCGCAAAAATTAATGAATGGGTAATGCCGTTTTTGTGGATATTTCAGCAAGACAATAATCCTAACACACGGTTCGGGTTATTGTAGCCCAGCCTGGTAATTCCAAATGATAATAAAATCAACGGTTATTTCACAAATGAGCACTGGAATGTCGACTTATTTTGTTAAAACTATTCTTTTTTTATTGTTTAAGTTAAAGAATAATATTTGTTTTTTTAATATAAAAATAATTAAATTTATTAATAAAAGTGAATTAAAAAATCTACTTCAGGTATTTTGTTTACAAAAAATTAAATATTGGTTTTTTGTTATAAATTTCATCTTTTGAAAAGATAATTTTCACAAATCACTGATGCAATGCTTTGCAGTTTAAATTAATATTTATTAAAGTTGTACACCATACAGAATTATCTCAGAAAACAGAAAATAAAATAGTAAAGAAGTGTGTTTGTATTTTGGTTTACTTGTATGACTATCCCAAGTATTACCATCGTATTGTTGGATTAACAACTCTCATCCGACTAAGCTTATAAAAATGTATATTACATTCTGTTAATTCATGATTTTCCACAGTTTTATGTTTTTATAAAAAACCATTTAATTACATATAACACATATAACTATTAAGTCAATCGTTAATAAAATACTTTTAAATTACTTAGAAGAATAAATCCAAACATATAACTATAATAATCATTCTGTCATTATTCTACTTCTGACTATCAATATCTCATTTGCAACATTTCATAGCTTACGCTAACATAATTTTGGGTTTAAAGTTTAAATTCGTAAAAGCTTAAAATAAAGTCTGAAGTTAACTTGTTTTAACGAATAATTGATTTGATTAATAATATCTATAAAACATTGAGGTAAAAAAGTAATCGAGAAAAAGGCGTAATTATATGTATGTTTCATTAGAACATACATAGAATTATTTCTAATAGAAATATTATATTTAATCCGTCTCAATCCTAGATTTTGCCTGTAGTTGATTTTTTGCTTCTTTTTTTTGTGGAAATTAAAACTACGGGTCTTTGTTACAAAACATAATCTAGATAATTATCCATATACATACAAATGTATGGAAATGTTTGAAAAAGTGGGTTGGGAGTAATAAGATCAATGTAATAAGGTGGACGGCATTTTCCATCTGGTTGAAATCGCATGGAAAAGCACCTCTAAGGAGGTTTTGTTTTTGTATTAATTTAATTGAATATATGGTTTAGTTTATTCGCGCAAGGAAAGTCAGTATTCCTATTTTTTATGAATATTTTTGGTTATTGTTAGGTTTTTAATTTTAGTGAGCAGAGAGCTTAGTCTTAATACATCATTAACAAAAACTTAAATCAATTTTTTTTTAATTTTACTGATCTACGTTCTAATAAACACGAACCCACGCTTTAGTTTTATCCTTTTAGTTTTTTGTCATTTTTAAATAGTTTTGTAATTTTGTGTTTCATTGCAGTTTTACTATCGCATTACATATATATATTTCCATCATTATGGAGGCTTCGCAATTAAAAAAAAAAAAAAAACAGTTTTTTTGCATATGATTTCTGCATTTAAATTTTATTTCCTGATCTGTTATGATTCCAAGATATATTCTATTTGTAAATTTCTTTATAATCCGAATGTTTTTCCGTTATTCATATTATTTCCAACATCTTTGTTCTTTTTCATTTAATTTCAATTTGGTACTTTTCAGACATGTGTTAACATTATCCATATTATTGATCATATTGTCCTTACACTCTTCACTTATGTAACGTCTGCATACAATTCAATTTTTCTAGTACATCTGACATGCAATTGGTATATATAATAAGTCTCTCATTATTGATCCCTTCGGGACACCAATCATTAATAATTGAATCATACTTCATTCCATTTATTCTAGTAATTTACCTTTCGCTATTCATATATGATTAAAACCACTATACTTCGCAGCCGTTTCTCCTAAACTAGGTTAATATTTTAAAAATAAATTATTGTCTTTCATATATTTTTCCAATTGTTGCTTTACGGTTTTTTTTTTCTTTACAGTTTTTTTTTTCAATAATATCGCATAAATTTTCAACGTATTTATTTTTTAACAAAAGTAACCATAGTTTAAATTTTCTGGGAACCATCCTGTTTCTAATGAATTGCATGGATTAATTGCCAATAGTATTAAATAATTTAATTATTATGAATTTGATACAGTCGATTACAAAGTTTAATTGAATAAGCTTCGGAGACTGTTTAATTTTTCAAATTCAGCCGGTAGTTCTAATTTATTCTTATCTGTTAAATAGATGTCAACAGGTTTGTCTAATTGGCAATGTTTCAGATCCGCTTAATATTAGTAGAGGTCTTCCCCAGGGATCAATACTGAGGTCTCTGTTGTTTTGTATGCATATCTACCAAATGTTTTCGTTGACTGTAATGTTTATATGTATGCTGACGTGCAGCTTTATACTAGTACTCGTAAGGAGAATATTAATTATTTTAAGCATAAATGTATTACAGTTTCGAGAACTAACCATGAAGGGAAATAAAATTGACTTTGCCAAATCTGCAACCAATCTGGACATTGTCTTTAATGGTAGATTATCGTGGTCTAACCCTATAAGTGTCGTTGTTGGTAGACTTTATAGTATCCATTAAAACTTGTGGGCTGTCAGAGATTCAACACTTCACCATTCGCATGTAACTTGCTAGAACGTACTTAATTCCTGTACTTTTAGATGGGTGTGAAATCTTCGCAAACTGCAACTGTAATAGCAACGGAAAACTCAACAACAATCATATTTCTCATTTAGCGTATCAGACATTTAGTGTAAAATTTTTTAATATCTCATTCTCATTAGTAACACTAAAAAGTCGAAAGATTTATTAAGCCGCATTCAGTTTGCTAGATCTGACTGGAGTATGAAGATTATTCAACGGTACAGAACTCTCTGTACAGGACTCGTTTTGCACAAACATTAGCCAACTTCCCGTCGTTGGTCCAAGGGAAAAAGGACACATTTTTAATAAACACTTAATGTTGAAAATTTTTAACTTAAAGTTCATTTGATAAGACAACATATATAAAAATATGACTCAGCTGTTTTACTCTTTAAATAATAGCTACTGTAATTTTTGTGCAATTTTATAAAACGAAGTGTCAATCTCTTATCAAAGGAATCCACTTTCAGAATGTTACCACTTGTTTTATAGTTTTCAATTAAATTTAGCAATTAAGAGTGGCAAAACTAGAAAAAATAAAAAAAATTATGTTTTCCAAGTATACCCCATCAAAACTCATATCATGTAAGTTTGAACAAAATGTTTACCGTTTTTACCGTTTTAAAGGCTAATCTCTCCCCTTTCTAAAAAACTTTGAATTTTTTAAATAGGTTCAAACATATTTTGGTAATCAAGTCAATTTTTTTGTATGTAAAGATCCTAAACAATTTTGTCAAATAAAACAAGTTTGAAGGGTTCGAGAAATATAAAAAATATATTTTTCAAGTTTCAACTAACTGAAAAGTTTAGACTACGTTGTTACTCGGGTATATTTAATTTTTTGTATGACACTAGTTTAAAATGTAAATTTTTTGTCGTTTCTTCTAAGCATTTATCAAACGTTTTCATTAAGATCCTTATTTTCCCGAAGTCAAATTTAATTATTCAAACCACTTGTGAATTTAATTAAAAATTAATTTTTTTTTACCAAAAATTATTAAATTATATACATATATAGAATGGCATTCATTTAAATAAAGCGATGGTTTCTAGAATATATAGAATAGCATTCATTTAAATGATGCGATAGTTTCTTTTTTTTTACCGTCATCAATAGCAATTAGTGTTATTAAACAAGTCAAACACAAGTCTTAAAGCACATAAGCATACGTTTTGTGATGAGCGATTTAAAATTTTCTTCAATTTTAACGCCGAAATATCATCCATCATACGCCGATGTATCGTCGATACCAGATCATTCAATTCAAGCCAAAAGAATCATTGAACTATAGCAACCTAATTTGATATATTGAAGAATCTCTCGTCAGAATTACATACATACATAATTGGCCATTACAACCCTTCAGTCAGGATTACGGCCTAGCTTCTCACACCACTTATGATGTGTGTGTTAATTTTTATACATGAGTGGCGGGACCTACAGTTTAAAGTCGACTCCGAACGACAGATTTTTGAGAAACTTTTCATGGCAATTTTATTTACTCTCAGAGTTTTTGCCAGAACTTGCAACTTGTCAGAATTACTTTAAACGAAAAATCATGATTGTTTTCACTTCGTATGTGCTCCTTCGTCTCCAAAAATTCTGAACTAGCTGGAATTTCCAACATGACAACACTCCTATTGCTGTGTCTCATTAAAAAAAAATATAAGCGAGCACAATATACCGTGATCGTAGCCGTAGTCGTGATTTAAATACTATAGATACTTGCTAGGGGTCCTCTCCAACAACAGTATATCGAAGTTAAGGCTTATTAACAGGATGTTTAAAATTTAATTTATTTCATTGCACATATAAATGTTTTCTACAAAGAATAATTTATTTTATTTATTTATTTATTTTCTTTTTAACGTTGTATTTTAAAACTAATATTAAAATAAAATAAAAAATAAAATATATATTCATTCATATATAACAATGTACATGAAATTATGTGACAGATATTTTTTAAATAAAATGCAGCTTAGTAGTAGATAATTATACTATATCCCTTGTAAGTTACCCAATACTTCATATAACAATTTAAATAATTTCCGATCTCTTCACTCGGACAAATTCTTCACTCAGAGAAATTCTTCTTCAACTTAATGTAAAGTTAAATATATATATTTATATGTATATGTATATGTATATGTGTGGATATATATATATATGATATATATATAATATATACAACCCAATAAGAATATATATTTTTTTCTTAAAAGTTCTTTTTAATTTAACTGTATATTAAATTTTTTTACAGTGTTTTACTTTTTCCTCCTGTTAATAATTTCCGCCGATTCCTTATACATCAAACGTGTGAAAATTTTCGCAATAAATATGATCTATTTACATTCTCAGTGGGACAGGGACCATTCAGGCGCACAGTTATTTGTTTTAGAAGCCAACTTTTGGATCCACACAAATACTTCGACTCAGCAGCAGCTACCAATTTCGAAATGTATGTTTGAAGAATATCTTTTGAAATGTAATCTTTCATTCTATACTAAAACATGCTAATCTTATATTTGTAGACGCCATAAAAGTTCTAACATATCAACATTGAAAAATTGGCGTAGTGATAATCGCAGGGTTGAATCATTTAATAATTCGAATAACTTAAATAAATGCGATACAAAAATGGGTGTCGAACAGAACATCATTGATACCAATAAATGTAGGTAAACTATAAAGATATGTATGTATATTTAAAAATAACTATAAATTCGTAAGCAATGTAACTCAATTTAAAAAAAATCTTGTTTTTCGTAAGTATTTTTTATACGCATTAAATAATTTTTTATTAGTTTATGAATTTTTGATTGTGAACGCAGTATATGGTAAAAGCTGATCGATCAGGCAATATTTAACGAATAGCGATTGAACCATTCTAGAATCGAATGAGTTCTAAAATTGGGGAAATCTACTAAAATCTTAGTAGGTTTTTGACGGAGCATTGTGAATTGAGGGCAAGAACTAATATGTTGAACAAGTAGTTCTTGTGGTAATAAATTTGGGAAAGTTGGCATCAAGCACATTGTTGAATATGGAGTGCAAAGAGGAAGAATCAAGATTGCTATTGATTTCTATTTTTATTGTCTGGACGGATTGGTTTCAACTACTTACTTAACCTAATTGATAAGTAGAAAAGGCTAAAGTAATAACGATGTATTGTAATAAAAATTCGTTCATATACCTGGAATAATATTGTGTGAAAAACTAAAAATTCACACTTCGACCTTTATATATATTCGCCAAAAGCTGTTTGTTGAAATTGTATTCTGGCAAACTCGTGACCAATATGAATGAAGTGTTCTATATGTATAATTGATGCAGGCGATTTTACCAATTTTACTTCAAAGAAATTAGAGGTCACAATGCACGTTAGTTTCTTCACTTTATAACTGACATGTTACTAAGTATTGTTTAGGTATTTATGCATAATTGTAACATTATGAAAATTTTTTTAATAATTTCGTCTACGAATCCATATGCATATTTATATTTAATATATTAAACTTCTTGTTTGTTTCTCATATGTGTATATATGTATATAAGTCGACTAAATTTACCAATTAAAGAATATCAAATTACAATAGAGAAAATGTAATTAGATATAATAAAAAAGTATCATGTAATTTGTTACTAGAAATATATGTTAAAGATTAGTATGATACTTTTAAAAATATGAATGTAGTATAAAATTTTTCTTTTCAACAATAAATTTTTATGTGATTTAATTAGGTCAGACTATTATATCATAACTTATATATAATTTTGCTTTTTTAAATAGGTAATGACTTTGTTCGGAATACGCTTAAAAATCTGACAATTATAATTTACACTTACAAATTTAAGGATATTATGAAATTCCGTAATGTAATTAATATAAATAAGCTTTTTACATATGAATATAAATTTTTAATAGCAAATATACACCTAAAACAATGCGTTCAGAAATAATTGTGAATCAAAAATTTTATTGAAAGATAAATAAAAAAGAAAAATATTGGTATTAAAAAAGCAGTTTATGTGTTGTACATTTTATCAACAAAGCGCTCACCTAATATTCGGTCGAATTCAAGGTCGCCCTCATTTTGTATGATACCATAGTAAACTTACCTAGTTTGATGTTTACTTGGTTTGTTTATATTGGGAAAATACGCTTTTTTACTTACTCTCTGCATTAAAGAGCGTATGGTAGTGTTAGCACGATTATTGTGAGAATATTTAATTTTTCTCTTTGCCTCCACATTCAAATACCCTATAGCATGATGTACATGAGTTAGACTGTTTTAATAAAACATTTTTTGTAAAACATATGAATAACTTTGTTTTATGAGAGATTAAAAGAACTGAGAGAATGTGAAAAACAAACACAAAAGTAATAATTGAGGTCAAAACTCAGTATTAACTTTAAATTGAAATTTAGTAATATTTAATTATTTATTTCTGTAGCGTGCGTACCTGTACCTATTTTAATATGGAGATAAATACATGCTTATCTGTAAAAAATATTATAATATTATATAAAATGTAAATTTTACTTATCTCTTTTTATTATTTATGAAATTAAAATGAAAACCTTAATTACATTTTTTTCAGTAAATAAGCAAAATTCGGGAGTTTTGTATCGACCACCAGCTCTTAGGAGTCAAATACATGAGATAATTAAAAAGAATACGGCAGAAAATAAAAAAATCGACTCAATTGAGTCGTCTACCGATACTTTGACGAACACATTACAGTCACATTCTTCGTCTCCAACGTTGTCCATAAAAGCGACTACCTCAATATCTTGTAGCAATTCTCCAATACACAGAAATGAGAATGTTAACATAAATAATGTGACGACCTCGACACAACAAACGACGAATAAAACACAACAACTATATACACTGAATAAGCAAGAAAAGCAGCAACGAAGGTTAGTATATAATTTCAACAGCTCGTAATATATATTTAAATTTATTTTGTGTTTCTTTTAACATTTCTACACTGTCAACGACCTTATTACTAAAATAAATAAAAATCAAAAATACATTTCGCTGAATTATTACGGAATATTTGTAGAATTTGTGGCATTAAGACAAAATAAATAAAATTTACTTATATTCCTATTAAGAACTATAATTGCTATCATCACATGACTTGTATACACATGTACACAAAAAAATTATATATATATATAATATAATAGTATACATATATTACACAAGTCTAAATTAAATTTTAATAAATAAATAGTTATAATATATATCTCGGACAGTGCCTATTCTACAATCTACAAATATATGTGTGTAGATAATATAAATTAATTTATAATAAAAAATTTTGTGAGGAATTACTTTTTTTTGTGTTTACTTAATTCAGATGACATTTGTAGATAAAGAGTATTTAATAACATTTACATGTAGTTCTAACTAAATCATTTTTTATTACCAGAAAGCAAATAGTCAATTGCAATCGCACGCAATTTTTTATTTTACTTTGCAATTCGTTTCGTAAAGTATTTATTTTCAGTTGTTTATTATTTTTTATATTATATATTTTCTCTTATAGTAATTGCTTAGTTATTTGAGTTTTTTAAAGTATATTTTGTTCTAATTGTTTGTTTTTAAAAACCCGCTTATAACAGGCAGCAACCACAACAGCAAGAGAGACGTGAACGTCGACCAGATAGAGCTGTATATATTCCAAGGGCACGACGAAGTCAAACAACGCCACCAAACACAACAACATCACAAATACAACCTCTACCACAACATGAAGCTTTATCAACACAACTGAATGCAATAGCACCAACACAGAGTACTAATGCGAGCAAATGTCTAAGCCAACAACTGGCAATTACTTCGGACGGTAAAGCAGCTGCTTTAGTTAAACAAAAACCATTGACTAAAGCGGACGAAGTTAGCAAAGCAATTATTAATGGCGTTAATACTCATGACAACATTCGTGCGTCCAACACAATTATAAAGAAAAAAGATAAATTAAGTAAAGAAAACAAAGAGCTGCGAGAACAGCGCAGAGAACAGCGTTTATTAAAAAAATTGAACTCGGAACAAATAGTTAACATTTCGGAAACTTATAAAAAACATAACATACACGTAGATTCTTTAAGTGCAAAATTAAACAGTGATGATGTTCCCGAAGATCATTCTATAAATCAAAAAGATTTTATAAATGCTCCACAAATATACTCGTCATCAGAGACAAATAATGTAAACCACTTAAGTGAACTAAATAATTATTTTAATGTATCCAAAGTTTTCAACTGTGATACTTGCGAACAGTTAAAGGAAAATGAGCTATTAGATTCAAATGCTAAAAATATTTCATTTTTAAAAGTAATAAAGCAAGAATCAGATGAAAGTGCGAATACTGATATTTCTGTTTTAAATGACTTTGAAATAAGTCAGTGTATTAATAGTCCTATTTTATATCATAGATCCAATACAAGTTGTGACACTACTACGAACGACATTATTGCAACAAATATTGTTATATTAAATAACAATAACAATAACAATAATACAATGCCCAAACCATCAAACAAAACTAAATCAAATAAAATAAACAGTATGCTGTATAATACCACCAAAATGCCTAATTTACGAATTGATGATATCCAACCACCAACAAAATGTGATATTGAAGAACAAGAGCTACAGCGCGCTTCAATGGTATGTAAAACGTGTTACGATGTAATAACTTTTTCAATGAAGATTAAGTCCTTAAAAGAGATAATCTTGTATAAATGTTATGAACTACGGCCTGGTAGTCTAGTGGAGTAATCTGCCAATCTATCAGTGTAGGGATTTAATTTTCTGTTTACCTCAAAAAAATTTAATTGAAAATAATTTAAAACATTTAGTATTTAGTTGCGGTTTTGTTTTCTTCCTTCGTTGAAATATTGAAAGTAATATTTACTACGTATATTTTTTTAACTATTTATAGTTATATTGCATTAGCAAAATACTACTTTTATATATATGGGATCAGTGGGCTTCCCTGATGGATTATTTTTAAGCGTCTACTAAAAAACCATACTGTCTAAAGGAATACGCAAAATACAATTTGAAAAATAAAAAGTAATATTTAAATAATTAATTAATTAAAATAAAATACAAATCAAGTCTTTTACAGTTGACATTTTAAAGCCTTGTTATATGCCCAGAGAAACCTAAAACTGGCAGGTAGACTCATACATCAAACATATGTTATAACAACTAGAACCGTTTGCATACAAAATAAAGCTGATACTTATCCAATTTCTATGCAACACAAAAAAGGACATATGGCATTA
This sequence comes from Sarcophaga bullata, assembly GCA_005959815.1. Lineage (NCBI taxonomy): Eukaryota > Metazoa > Arthropoda > Insecta > Diptera > Sarcophagidae > Sarcophaga > Sarcophaga bullata. Next base: position 11,743 of record QOCX01001330.1, on the reverse strand, counting down.
CCAAATTTTTCAAAAATGTGTGTTTACGAACTCATGGATTGTAAATAAGCTTTTCATAATGGTTTTTGAATTTATAAAATTAAGAAATTAAGAGACAAAAACTGACTTGGAAAAAATAATTATGCATTATTTTCATAAATTCTGGATGCATGGAATACCATTCCGCTTTAATTTTTTGCCCACTTATCACATTTATCCTGGTTTCATCCTACCAAAGCACGTTTCTCTAATTTTTCCTTTGTAGGTATTACCTTTAAAAACAAAACAGTTATCTTGGCAAAGCGGACTTTTAATCCAATTACTGATGCATTTAAATTATATTTCAATTCCTTAGATAATATAAAATAATCTATCTTGCTTTAGCGAATAAAAATGTCGCTAAATCTCGCTGATGCTTTTCGCTTTCTTAATAGTGTTTTGGGTTTAATTTTTTATGTGAATAGCATGAAAAACGTTTGTTTTAGGAATCCAAAGGTAAATTAATGCCTTCTTTAATTAAAAAGAACACCAAAGGAGTTTATGTCGTTCTTATTGCTTATGTTTTTTTGTGTGTTTCTCATGTTAAGCATCGAAAGGAATGGTTTTAGCAAGATGGAGGACAGATCTTCAGCTATAGTTTAAGAAATTAACAAAATAATTTCATGAAAATATAACTTTGATGTTTTTTTCTTAGGAAATTAACCGCAGCAACAGACGTATTATCAAACAGACTTTTGTATCAGATGTTCTACAAATTCCTGATCACATAAATGAAGAAGAAAGCAGTAAAGGTAAATCAAAAGTCGAGATCAACAATAAAAGAACTTCACTATTTGATAGTACCACCGAAGAAGAAGAAGAAGAAGATGACTGGGAAAGTATGTATAATGAAAGCGGCGATTGCTTAGATCCAAAAATTATGCAAGAACTGACAGCATCAGTGGGGAAATGTAAAATAGAATTGCCGAAAATGGATTACAGCGTAATATTCTTATATTTATATTATAGACCTAAAGACATTTTTTTAAATGTGCTTTATTATTTGCAGGCGTATTTATCAAAGCAGTCTATTTTAAATGAGGAGGAATTTCCTCATGTTTTAGAAGTATCAAATTTTCCAGTAGAGTTTAAAAATCAAGATCTCTTGATGGTTTTTTCACAGTATAAGGAATCTGGCTTTGACATTAAATGGTAGATGACACTCATGCTTTAGCTGTATTTTAGCAGTTCTCGTATAGGCTAACTCTTACTCATCAATTTTTTATTATTATTATTATTATTATTATTTTTTAAGTCTAAAACTATACCCTTTTTTATATATAAAAAAACAGCTGCAGAAGTACTAACTATGGGTCACCCTTTTGTTGTTTTAAAACCATTGGCTGAGGCAACTCTTGAATCTCGTTTGAAAGCGAAAAAATGTGCTGCTTCTTTGCAACCATATCGCCCCCGCCCTGAAACTTGTGCTGCATTAGCACGACGTTTAGTTACTGGAGCATTAGGTGTACGACTTAAAACAGCAGCAGCTGAACGGGAAAATGAAAAGCGTGTTTTACGCGAAGCCAAAGGTAGCGAATAATATATTAAATTTAACCAACACATTTATCAACTTTTAATTCACTTTATTTATAGAACGTAAACTTTTAGCTGCAAAACAACGTGATGAAGTCTGGGAAAGCTAGAATTTATTGTACAAAATTAATTATAGAAATAAACATTTTTGTATATTATATGATTTTTTTATTTTTGCCATTCTTAAACAAACGTATGTCTTCTTTAATAGTAAAAATTGCAATAAAATGATTAGTTTAAGTAAAACTTCTATGCAATTTATTTAAATAATGAAAAACTCCAAATAACTAAGCTTACAAATAAAATTTATTAAGCTTATATAAAATCATTCGTTGTCCCTTTTTGTGCTTCTCAATGAATTTCATATAATGCCGTGTTAAGTTGAATCCTACAGCGCAAAAAATTTTTTTGTGTTCTTTATAGTTTGTTTGATTTACATATATTAACAGCTTTGAACGATCGAAATCGTTCTTTTCCTGATAACGTGAAGCAAGTGTTTAAAATAAAATACTTGCTAGAATTACACAACCTATTAGCCTTTAGCCTAAATCGAATTTCAACCATTTTTTCTTAATCCACTAAATCTGATTTTGAAAGATCAAAACCTTGTATTTCGGAGTTTCGGCTTTTCCATTACTTCACCTACATATATACAATATACCCATAGTCAAAGAAAAAAGTCTACATACACCAAACCTTTCAGCGAGGTGATTAAGGATGGTCTTACCTGGGCGATCATTGATCAAGGACACCCTGACGGATCCGTCGCTTTTACTAGGTGGAAGCTGGTGGAACGCGCCCTCCTTGATGTCTTTCTCGAGGTTCTGGTCCCGCACCCAGATGGCGCGGCGCTGGGTGTTTTCAAGGATATATTAAACTGGTAGCCTGCTCCGACCTCCGTTGTATGGAGCTCTACAAGGCGGTTATCGATAAGATCGGTGAAGTTTGGCCAAGACCAGTCATACTTTCGTCCCGCCGGACCAGTTTCTTCACCGCCCCCAATCGAGAGCGATAATCCCCACCGTCGCAGCCCGAAGAAATTCTGAGGATCAGGGCCAACAACATTGATTTGCCCACCGCCAATTGGAAGGTGGCCAAAGTTGCTGACCCGTGGGGTGACTACAGCGAGGCGGTGGTCATCCTAAACGACGAGTTTCTTCGAGTTAACGCCCGCGGGGTCGTGATAAACTATGGCATCGGCTCAATCGAGCTCGGAGTCTATAAATCGGACTTTCGAGCAAATTTACAGCCCCCGTCGGACCCCATCCCATCAAATCCCGTCCAATCGGAGCGCACCTCTTCTGACTTCGTCTCGGAGACTTACGGCTCGAAACTTATTGTTGAGAATGCAGAAGCGTGTGCAGCCACTTATCACGAAGCACTTCGACAGGTAAAATATCCGACTTAGAACTGGTTAGAGAATTCTTTGACAGCACTAATATTGTCGCGGGTGTAACCTCTCCATTATCGGACGAAGAGGATGCCGATTTAGCAATGGTTGATTCTCATGCCGATGCTGAGTGATTCAAATTAATCTTCAACATTCCATCTGTTTCAGCCTACTCTACTTCTCCGTCTAGCAGTGAATGATGTGGGACTCGTTCTAGTCTAGGAACCCTGAGTCCTGGATGGCTATCGTACATTGTTTAGGCCTAGGGCTTGTGTAATGGTAAAGAATAACAATGTTTTTCTTCTTCCTAGGTATAGCGACAGGATAGGAGAGAAGTATTGGACATCGCTTCGATCAGCTTCGATTTTTCTGACTATCTTTGCGATTGGTATGTATCTCAGAAATGATCCTTCTCGGATCATAGATACATCACCTTTAACATTGACATGGTAGGGTCTTCACATAGGGAAACCCTTTCGATCAATAGGAGAAAATGTAATTGAACTATTTTGAGGGAGAGATTACGTGACTGGATTGCAATGACCCCCCGACCATTTCTACCCGTTTTGATATAGATAGAGCTACGGACACTGACGGCCGTATCCCACTATCAACAGGGGCAAGCCTAAACTGCCCTGGTGGAACCAGAAGATCGAGGATGTCCATCGATCTAGTGCACTATAGGTAATTTTACCCATTTATGTATCAAAAAATCATTTATCTTACCTTCAAGAATTCTTTTTTTTTTTTTTTGGTATTTGATAAAAAACATATCAAAGCTAATAATGTCATATCTTGTTTTTCAAAAAAATTAATAAATAATAAATTAGCAGGTGTCAAAATCACTATATATTCAGTGTGATTTGATCGATCTCTAAATAGGGGATTTTGTTAAAAAATATTTTTTCTGGCGAAAAAAGCGCATAATTCTGACATAACCTTTAATTAATTTTTTTTCTGAAAATTTATTTTTGAATAAGCTTTTAAAAAATGGTCGAATTGAGCCGAGTTTTTGCGATTTTTGAGGTATATCATTTTTTGCAGCAGCCTGAGCTGACAAAAAAAATTTTTTTTAATTGTTTTAAACACTGAAAAAATTAATAATTTCTACAAAAGTTTCCGCTTAATTTTTATTTTTTGGAAGATTTAGACAAAAAAATTAACATAGTTAATAACAATTTTACCTACTGTAACTAGAAGAACTTTGGTAATTGAATATTGGGTCCGCCATTTTGCGTTTGAAAAATTTTACCTATGATTCGAAATTAGCACCCTCTAAAAGGACTGTACACTGGTTTTCACGTAAATCTGATGAAATTTTGAAATTTAAGAAGTGATATTGGATGCGCAATTTTGAATTTGAAAAATTTTACTTCAGATTCAAAATCAGCATTTTTAAAAACCCCCGTGCATAAATTTCCATGTAAACCTGTAGAAATTTTAAAATTTAGGTCTCGTTTTGAATTTGAAAAATTGTACCTATGATTCAAAATTACCAACCTCAAAAAGGCCTGTACATTCATTTTTATATAACTCTGTAGAAATTTTAAAATTTAGAACGCCGTATTGGATGCGCCATTTGATTTTTTTTTAAATTTTACTTCAGATTCAAAATCAGCACCTTCAGAAAGCCTTTGCACTGATTTTCATGCAAATCTAAAAAAATGTTAAAATTTATGTCGCCATATAGGATACACTATTTTGAATTTAAAAAATTATACCTCAGATTCGAAATCAGCAAACCCAAAAACTCCCGTGTACCGATTTTCAATCTAATTCAGTAATAGGGCAAAAACCACTGGTAAATGGGCACTTTATAAGGCCAAAAAGAGGGACTTAAATACGCTGTAAGGGGGACAAAGAGAGCTTAGCTGCCGAAACTAGCCGTCTTCTAAAAGACGGCACACATAAATCTCTAGGTCTGATGGCAGCGGGACTGGGGCCAGTTCGGAGACGCTTGAACATCTAATCTCAAGTGCAGTGGGCTATTAGATCCTTTAAATCATTCAAGCCCACAGGACCGGATGGTATTCATGCGGGTTACTTCCAACTTGAGAAAGAGATCATTCTTCCTTGACTGCTTGCCATCTATAACTCTGGTCTTAGGCTTCTTTATATGCCTTGGAGCTGGAGAATATCTAGGATAAAAAACACTCTGGAGCACTCCTTCCGGAATCCTCTTCAATCGATTTGGGTATGTCACTTACCTCAGTCAAGTTGGTCATTTCACGGAAATTCTTTCGGGACGCCAACCTATCCTCCCATCAACGACCTCTGTCTTCTGTTGTAGTTCCGCTGAGGAAGAGGAGACAGTTATCTACTTTCTTTGTCAATGCCCATCTCTTGTGAGGTGCAGATATAGGTTATTTGTCTCTGCAAACCTAATTAGCTAGAGTTTAAATTCTACCCATTAGTCAATTGATTTGGGTTGATTTTAATTCCATTTGTACCGGTTTTGTCTCTGTATGATATTTCCACGTTTAGCGGCGATCGAGATGAGTGCCTAAGTATTTCACATGTGTATTCTGCGGTATAATTTGGTCAATTATTGGAATAGCAGAACACGAATTTCTGAGCAAAGTAAACGTTGTTGTGTGTGTACTTTTGCTCTTATACTTTAATTTTCTACTTTTTTAAAAATTTTTCCAAAAAAAAAATGATTAAGTCTTGTAAATACTGCGTGGCAACCAATGGACTTTCATACACACTTGAAAGGGCGGCGTCATCAGTATGAATATACGTACTTGTTGGTACCGTTTTTCCAATATATCTATTATGTTTTCAGGACATCTCAAACTGGGGGTGTTTGTAAACTGCTTACCTATGTTTTCATTATTTTGTAGAGTTGTACGACTGAAATTTAAAACATCAGCGTACGATATTCGATCCGTGGTTCTTTTTACTCTAGGTGCTTTCTTATTATTTAAAGTATTTGGTTAGCACTGTTGTTGCCACCATAATTGCTACGCTTTTTCAGGCGTGAATCATTTTTGGGCCTATTACATTTTTTAGTACTGTGTAATTCACCGCAAACACTGCAAATTATGGACAGCTTACAGTAAGATATTATATGACTATATGCAAGGCAGTTCTGGCATTGTACTGGTCCGGATAGTTTGTGAGCAGCGTTGCTATTTGCCAAGTTTTCTCTATTTTCCAACTTTTCTAAGATTCAAAAAAGTTTTCATTAAATTTATTTGCTACTCTATAATTCCTAACCACCAATTTGGCTTTCTCCATAAACACGGTACAGCGGAACGTATCATCGATTAGTAAATGAAATTTCGGAATCACTGGAAAGATAAGAGTATTGTTCTGCTGTATTTCTAGATATACAGAAAACATTTGACAGAGTCAGACACTGTGGACCTTACTACTTAGTTCAGAAATATGTTTTAAGCGAACATCACTTTTATGTAAAGGTTAACAATGAAACCTCAAGTTTCAAAATCGAAGCCGAAATACCACAAAGAAGCGTACTAGGACCGTTGTCATATACCATTTATAGTTCAGATATGTTTTGTTCAGTTGATGTTACTGGGGTCACTTATGCTGATTACTTAGCAACACGTTCGTCGGCAATAAAATCATCAAGTCTGATTCAAAATCAGATTGATAAACTGCAGACCTGGTTAAATTATTGGAATATAAAAGTAAATGAACAAAAGTCTACCCATTCTACTTTCAGCCGAAGACGGCAATAGTCATGAATGGTTCATAAATTCTGAAAAGCAATCACGTTAAATATTTAGGCATGCATTTAGACAGGCGATTACCGTGGAAAATCCGCATTACATCTTAAAAATCCCTTTTAGACATGACAGTGAAGAAAGAGTTTTGGTTGCTAGGTACAAAATCTGAATTAAGTTTAGAGAATGAATGACTTCTCTATAAATGTACTTTGAACTCCATATGGACTTATGGGATTCAAATTTGGGGTACTACAAGTAACTCGAATATTGAAATCCTACAAAGATTTCAATCAAAAACTTTGCAAATGATTGTTAAAACGCCATATTACAAACATCGCAATATATAGAGATTTGGATATTTCTTTTATTAAAGAAAAAATAAACAAATTCAGTAACAGATATCTTCAATGATTAAGCGATCACGTAAACCTGTTGGCTATCTCTTTTTTAGATGATAGTTTAACAATCTGAAGATTAAAAAGCACAGCTAACCAGTAAGGAAACGGAATTTTGACAGTTACTGGCGAAGTGTGAAAGGGATAGAAAATATTATCAAAAAGTATTTCTGTCTCTCTCTCATTTTCTCTGTTTTGTTTATTTATGTTTTTTTTAAGCTTTTGGGGTGGGTTTTTTATATTGGCGCGTGTTAAAAAAAATGTAATTTTTGTGTTAAACTATTAAAAAATAATAATAAGAACTACTAATAATAATAACTTTTCACTTTTCGTTCAATAAATTAAAAAATATTGACAAATTTCAGAAAGAAAAATCTTTTATGAGCTGTATGTCTTATTTTGATCTTGCAATATTGAGCTTCTTAATTACCTTTTGGCACAAAAAACTATATTCATTGTGACCCAAAATCACCCACATTTCGATTAATATTAAAGCATTAACTAAATTTTAAAATTTTCATTGAAGAAATTAAAAAATATTCAAAATTAACTCTTTTTTAACACAAATAAATGTTTATTACATTTATTTTTCTACTTTATCCTCCAGTTTTCACTTTGTATATCTGTTGCTTCTAACACATTTGCTTCGCAAAAGATATAACATTTTTCTTCTCACTCCTAATTCGGGCTGCTGCTATGAGCGTTTTTTAAATGTCATAATTTTCCCTTCTGTGTATTTTGTGTTAAAAAGATTTCACGTTTTAGATATTCTATTTTTAGTTATACAATTTTCCCTATATCTGAATTTTTTAATAATTATAATTGTACATACTGTTAATACATATAAATAACAGTCAACACTCAACAGTCAACATTTAAAACTCAAAAAAAAATATTTTTCCCACAATGTATAGAACATACCAACAACATTACACTCGCTATTACCAAAATGCTGACACCCAAAATGCTATGCAACGAGACAAGATTGATTGACCGAGGTTTAGTTATAAGAAAATTTAATTTGTAAAGTTAGTTCTGAAGTAATGTTCAAATAATAATGTATGGCTTTTAGCCAAAAACAAATTTTTTTATTTAAAACTTAAATAAGTAATTTATTAACGGGCGTCCAACTGCTGGTACGCGATCGAAAGTAAGGTCCTCAAATAGCGCCATGAGAGTGAAATAAAAAAAATAAAAAGAAAAGGGCAACTTTCGGAAGGAAGCCTTAGAGAGTGCTTCTAAAAACAGCAACAGTACTTGGAATCCAACACAAAGAGTTCGCAACGTTGGATTCCAAGTACTCGTCGAAAGGAAAAAATTCAACGCGCCCTGGGATGATCCTAAATGTAGTGTTAGCCTACACTACTACACTTATTACATACATACATAATTGGCCATTACAACCCTTCAGTCAGGATTACGGCCTAGCTTCTTACACCCTTAAAGCCACTTATGTTGTGTGTGCTAATTTTATACATGAGTGGCGGGCCTAACAGTTTAAAGTCGACTCCGAACGACAGTTTTTTTTTTTTTTTTGAGAAACTTTTCATGGCAATTTTATTTACTCTCAGAGTTTTTGCCAGAAATCTGCTGAGAGGAAGTCGCTGAAGAAATATTTTTTTCATATTTCATTTTTGATGTCTGACCGGGGATTCGAACCCTGGCCTTTCGTCTAATAAGCCAACACACTACCTACTAAACTACGGCGACTTCACTACACTTATTATTTTATTATATTAAATTGGTAATTATATGAAAAATATTTTACATAGATTTTTATTCTTTATTATATTAACAATTATTGAGCTATCTGAATCAATATTATTATTATACTAACGAACAAAACAAAGAGAGAAAATTAGAAGCCTTTAAATATTTTTTCATAAATAAATTTTTAAGTATTTTTATTGGAGGGTCGCGAAGTCGTATATTCTTAACATTGCATAAAAACTCATTTTTTAATCAAAAACTTTTAGGACTAGTCACCGTAGTCTAGTAAGTATTGTGTTGGCTTATTAGAGGAAAGGCCAGAGTTCGAATCCTCGGTCAGACATCAAAAACGAAATATAAAAAAAAATTTTTCCTCTCAGCAGATTTCTGGCAAAAACTCTTAGAGTAAATAAAATTGCCATGAAAAGTTTCTCAAAAATCTGTCGTTCGGAGTCGACTTGAAACTGTAGGTCCCGCCACTCATGTATAAAATTAACGCACACAACATAAGTGGTGTGAGTAATCTTGACTGAAGGGTTGCAATGGCCAATTATGTATGTATGTAAAACTTTTGCGTAAATATTTTCAAGCAATTAAAATATTATAAAAAAATCACCACCGTTAAGTGGGACTCTCAAGAGAATTCAGTGAAAAAACTTTTATTTTTCCCAAATACATAGAAACTTTTCTTAATCCTATTAACAAACAAATTATAAAATCTAAAATGACCCAAAACAACGTTAGATATGTTGGTGCACAGGCACGATCAGGATCTCCTGTACAACTAGAACCTACTTTATTATTCATACCATCCCAAGACAACAGGAAATGACAGATCTAACAATTGACGAACGTTACCGCGACAATATAATAGATATAGACAAAGTTCCAGATGTGGTTCGTTCTTTACGAGAATTTAACCGAAATCCAGCGGAATTCAGTAACTGGAAGAAAAGCGTTGAGGGAATTTTAAAAATTTATGAGCCTAGTATTGGTACCCCTAAATACTTCGGCATTCTTAACGTCATTCGGAACAAAATTGTGGGCAGCGCTGACACCGCACTGGAATCCTACTGTACACCTCTTAATTGGACAGCAATATCCCAATGCCTTACCATTTATTATGCTAATAAGCGTGACCTTAGTACACTTGAATACCAAATGACTTGTGTTATAAAGGGTAGAAAATTAATACAATTTTACGGTGAAGTATATTCCCACCTTACACTCATTCTTAACAAGATCGCGTGTATAGAAATAAATGAAGAAGCCATGCGAGTCTTTACAAATACATATCGCGACAATGCGCTAGATAGCTTTATCATAGATCTATCAGGTGATCTTTCAAGACATTACATTTGTGTCTTAAGTTCGGAAATCAAAATTACAGAGCAGTACATGCTAACTATCAGTACAGTTCGTCTAAAAAACCAAATCCGTTCCCAGCAACATTTCGAACAAAAACCTCCTTTACCCTCAAGGAATACTCATTATAGGAACCAACCATTTTACCTACAAGTTGCCTATTTGACTCAAACGATTTCACGGATGAAAACGGTTGGTCTACAATTCCGTCAACATTCTCAATGTTTTAACCCCCAAATTTGGCAAACAAATCGATACAAGCAAAACCACCAACACCAATAGATATCGATCAATCGCAACAAACAAGGAATGTAAACTATATGAACAGACCGAATTTTAATTCTTCAGGAAAGCGTCCATCGCCATCACAATCTAATCAGTTTATTAGAAATATTCCCGATAAAATCCAAAGGATTAACTATATAACGCAAAAAACTGAAAACAACATATTGTAAGAAACAGAAGATAGTGAATGCAACACTCAAGAAAAGCAGTCATCGGACAATTACTACCAGGAATATACCAGACAAGCACAGGATGGAGTACTCCACGTTAAGTGGTCAAAATTTTGGCAGATGTCGGATCTAACAAAAATTATATTCAACCCTTATTAGCCAACAACCCTCTACCAAACAACTCCATATTTTACACTAATTCAGTCGGCGGCAAAATTAAAATATCGCATCACATCTTTTTAAATCTTTTCGGAGTAAACGAGAAGCTTAAATTTTTAGTTTTACCCTCCCTTAAATTGTTTCATGGTATTCTCGGCAAGCAGAGCCTCAAACAACTAAATCAGTTATATACACTTCGGAAGACTATTTGTGACTAAGAAATGGTAAAAGAGACCCTATTAAACAGCCATTATATCTAAATCTGTCAATAATTTAGAAGCGAAAAGTGAATATCTAACAAAAGACCAAATGGAAAAACTAACGAAAAACTTACCTATACTATACAACAACAGCAAAATTAGAAATTAGGACGACTAATAATAGCCCAATATACACTAGATCATACCGATATCCGAAAAAATAAACAAAGTCGAAAAACAAATCAACAAAATAAAATTTGGTTTTTTGATCTGAACAGACGTATGTCGGAGATAATTTATGGTGTGATTTATATATGAAAGTAAAATAACATCGCTAAAATTAGTTAAATGAAATTAAATTAAATTTTTTACTTATTTAACTTTAATTATATAAGATTGTTAAATTAAATAATACACAGATTGTTAATGATAAAGTAAAGTTTGTGAACATACAACAACAATAATTACATTAAAACAAACAAATCATAAAATAGAATAAAAACATTATAAGATAAATTCTATATACAACAACAAGCACTTAACTGGATACTTTCCAATAAGGCATATAATAATATACAAGATACATTTAAGTGATCAAAATAAAACAGAAAACAAAATAATAACAAAAACAAACATAAATAATAATAATATATATATATAATAAAAGCAACACAAAAACAAAAATACCGTATTGAAACATACAGAGCAAAACAAAATTAGGAATAAAGAATAAATTTTTTTTTTTTTCCCCGCCTAATATCAACACATGTTTAAACAAGCTGTGCTTTATAAGTAAACAAAAAAAAAAAAAAAAAAAAAAAAAAAA
>QOCX01001329.1:8825-37100 GCA_005959815.1 Sarcophaga bullata | reverse complement strand
CCAAAGACGCCAATATTTAAAAAATTTTGGTTTAAAGCTGTGTTATAGGCTTTCTGAGATTTTTGTTTTAATTTTCTCTACGTTTAGTTAAATGAATGGATTTTTAAATGGAGTATGAGTTGTTATACAGTATGTATGTATGTTTAATCGCATTGTTGTCACATTATTGCTGTTACAATATGCGGTCTTATATACAAAAGCTTTATTTTTTTTCTGTTTCTTTTTGGTTTATTGTTGTCCCGGTGTTTTTGTTTATAATTTTACGAAAGAAGTCAATTTTTCTTTATTGTTTCCATTTGGTTATGTGCATGGCTGTTAGTATTGTTGCTGGTACTGTAACAATGCAAGTACTTGGCTTGCTCGGTGCTCCTATGAGTGAGATATTAGATTAACAGGTTGTTTTTTCATGCCTTTTTTGTTGTTTAAACAAGGAAAACGTGAACTTTCTCCGCACGCAAACCCCAATGACTCTTCGAATCGATATCATTTCCAAAATGAATTTTAGTTTTTTCTTACAGTTTTTTTTTCTAAATTTTTTTGTTTTAATTTGTAAAATGGTGCATTACTTGAACTGGCTTTAAACAGCAATTGTTTTCAAAAAAAAAAAAAAAAAAAAAAAAAAAAAAATGAAATGAAAATAATCTTAATAATGGCCCCTAATGATATTTAACATTGTTTTTAACGATTTAAATACAATGTGTTGTTGTTGCCTAGGAAAATGAAAATTTTTCATTAATTTTAAATTTTCATGTTAAATTCCAATAAAATAAACACAAATGAGTACAAATATTTTGTTATGGTTCAAGTAATAAAAAAAAAGAAATAAAAATTTAATATTTAAAAGTGCGTGAATTTCTACAAGTTGAAATCAATCAAAGCTCAAAAGCCTAAAAGGTGCAATTTTAAATTGAAAAAGTTCTCTTTAACAGTTAAGTTTACTGATCAATTCATATTGGAACTTATCAATAATAGCTTCAGTAAATTAGATAAGTTGCTTAGATATTTACAAAAACAGGGCATTTACGTTATCTTGCGTCGCTTGCTTATGCGATGTATGGGTCAATTTCAATAGCACTTCTTACGCTATCAAAATCAATCAACGTTGTTTGATTTGGTAGCACAACTTATTTACTTAATTGGTCGTTACAACCCTTAAGTGAGAATTACCACCTCCTTCCAACCATTAATGTTGTTTGAGTGGCCGGAACTACAGATTTTTTGTGAAACTTCTCCTGTCAGTTTGATTCCACTCTCAGAGTTTTTGCCAGAAGTCTACTGAGAGTAAGTCTTCGAAGCTAAATATTTTTATATTCCGTTTTGTTGGGAATGCCTGTGCTGTGATTTGAACCGTGGCCTTACTTCAAATAAGCCAACAGAGTACCTACTAAACCACGGCAACTTTGGGTGCAAAAATTATATTTTTTTTTTTTTTCTTTAAAGAAGGAAACTCTTTCAATTCTCTATCGATAACAAGCGCACTTGCGTTAAGTTTCGTTGAGCCACTGCTTTGCAAAGAAAACTGCACGATAGTCGTTGTTTATTTGTAGAATTATACGGTGAGCATAGTCTTTAAAGAACTCAATGATATTGCCTTTAAAGACACGGAGCATACGGGACAGCTAAAGTTGTTTGAAGACCATAAATGGGAAATATAACACTATCCAATACCAATACCAATCATATCTGACAGAAGAAAATCTTGCACAATTCTTGGGCGTAACTCCAGCAGCCATCTCGAAGTATTTAAAAGCAGCAGGAGTCACTCAAAGTGTAAGGAATTGAGTGTCACATGAACTGAAACCGACAGATGTTGAATTATAATTTACATATCTGTAGGGCTTTTAAAAGAAATCATTTTCACATTGAATTATCGCTAGCGACAATAACAGGAATCGTTGCGTAAATTTCAAGTACAAGAAACAGGCAACGAGAAAAATATACGGCCGAGAGGAATATCTGTTGCTCAAAGGAAATGTTCTGTATTTGGTGGCATCAGAAGGTTGTAATCCATGAGAAGCTGCTAAAATCGGACTAAACTATTACGAGAAATCTTCAACAACAACAATTATTTCATTTGAAGCTAACATTAAGCATGAAGAGGCCATAAAACAATTTAATATGGAAAGTTTTGCCTCACTCGCCTTGTAGCCGATACCTTGGCCCTCTGATTACCATTTGTTTCTATTGATGCAGAACGCTCTCAACAGAAATACGTTCCACTAGAGGGAAGGCTGTCAACGAGGCGCCAAATTCTTGCTTCTTGATATTATTGTAAAAGATTAACTATCAGGGGCCATTAATAAGTGGCCGAACCGTCAGTTCAACATCGACTCTGGACGATACATTTGAGAAGTTTTTAATGACAATTTAATTTACTCTCAGACTTTTTGGCCAAAGCACATCTAAATAGGTTTTCCAATTTGTTTACGTGTTGTAGAGCTATTAAGTAGAAATTAAAGAAAATTTAAAAGAAATTAAAAATTTACATGATGTATTGCTTGATCGTTTTAATATTTCATTTGTTTACGTACTGTTAACTTGTGCAAAAATAATTTTGTAGTATGGGCTCCGCACTCTTGTAAATTTCTTTAACAACCGTATTGCGTATTTATCAAATCGGTAAATCGTGTCTCTCTGGCATATTAAAAATTAATTTCCATTTATTTCCTTCTATTATTTTGTAGTAGCCTTTATTGTGACGCCCTAAAAGTGGTTTTTTTTCTTATCAATTAGATCGCTAACTTGGCATTACGTAAACCTCAATGAGATCTATGATAATAGTTTTTAAAAATTATATTTTTTAATGTTATAAATTTATTTAAATTTTTATTTACTTCATATTCTAAATGAATGATAATAACAAAAAAAAAAAAACGGAGTGGGGGAAATAAAACTAAATAAAACATCATAAATACTGGTCACGTTTAATATTTTTCCATTAAATAACAAAAAAATGGACAAATTTTTTAAATAAAAACAAACAAAAATAAAAATAAACAGAAATGTTAAAAACAGCTTAAGTGTCAATTTATAATTGTTTTGTATATTTCTTGATCTGTTGTGTTGCTGCAAGCATCATGGTTCTTTATATCTGCTGCCTAATGTGACTGTGTTGTTGTTGCCAGCAAATAATTTTGTTTAACACTTTTTCCTCAACAGGCGATTTAAACGTTTATAGAACGTTGTCTTTACCACACTTTTTTTTTCTTATTTTTTCTGTTTATTTGAGTTGAGTTTTCATATTTCTTCTAAAGAGGGAAACACATCTTTCAAATGTTGTTTTACAATCGCTATCCTGTGGCGCAAAAACGTGCAACTTATGTCATAATATTGCGTTTTTGTCGTTGCTTATATTATTGCCTGCTTATTGCTGTTGTTGTTGTTGTTGTTGTTGTTGTTTTTATTGTTGTTTGCTGTTGTTGTGGCAAAGTGTTTGCTGCCTGCCATTGCTAATGTGTGATTTTTGTCAAGTTAAATTCAACTACTTTGGTTAAGAAATTACAAACATCAAACGTGGTGTAAACATAGTAACAACAACAACAATAATAACAACAAGAACAACGACAACAGTACATAAGTACAAGAAATAAAACACGTACAAACTAACTGGCCAAACAAAAAAAAAAAAAGAAAAAAAAAACAGCCAATCAACAAAAAAAAGAGTCAAAAATATGGCAAAGACACGATTTTATTTAATGGAATTCATAAGTTTTGTTACTTTTAACATCATAAAAAAAATTGCTAAAGAAAGAAAGACGAGAGTAAAAAAAAAAAACAAAAAAAAAGCAACCCGAGAAATAGTCGTACACAAAAGAAATTCTCCTTTTATTTCAAACGTATAAGAAATACTGACAAAAAACAAAAACAAAAACATAAAACTCCATAGAAATGCGTTTTCGGTAGTTGGCACGAGTAACATTTTCCCACACTTGCCACAGAAAATCGTAAAAAAAAATGGATAAGCAAGTTGAAGGCTTTAACACCGAACTCCATGACATCCTACTTCATAAGTTCAAACAAATTCTTGAAAGAGGCACTGGGGTTTATGCCGTAAGAAAAAGGAAAAAAAAAACATTTGGGTCCGTATGACTAGTTTTTACTAGGATATGCTTGCTAAGACGAGAAATAAGGAGTGTTAATCACAATATTTTCTTAAAATCATCCAATTCTACGGTGGCCTCATAAGAAACTGTATTAAAAGTTTACAGATATTAAGCCGATTGCCTTACTCAAACCGTACTATAAAGGGCGCTCTACTACACGCTGATATGACAATTCATCAGTAGAGCATCTTCTATTGATGGAGCATACCGCTTAACCTATATTGAAGTTCTAAAAAAGTTACAAACTATACTAACGACCTTTGACATCAGATTGTCTATAGAATGAGATTTCCAATTTCTCAAAAATGCTGTACATTCCTGTGTCTCTGAATGTAGAAATCGTAACGTGATCTAATTTACCATGACACGTTGCTATTTACGCATCTCAGTGAGAATAGTAGTTTGTGAAACCAGTTTATATTATAAAAGTAGTACAACCAGGTTCTCTGGATCATCTGGTGTATCCTGATTATCAATCTAAGAAGATACACAAACTTAAGCCGAATCTACTGATGAAATCGTTTAGTTTGCCAATGGCCATCCTGTAGCTATCAGTGGTATCATCTGCATTGGTAAAAGACCAGCTCCTTGCTTCTCAGACTAGCTGGATTATTTTCCCCTTCCTTAACTCTTAAAGTTCTGCAAAATAAAGTGGCTAGATGACCAACGTTTATGCGTTGCTCAAGAGTGTCCAGAATGCAAAAAGCAGTCTTCAACGCTGAGTGTAGTTCTCTTTATTGCACACTCTATCTAATCTTAAATAGAATTACTGCGCTTTTTTGCTTGTATGCAATGCTATGCCCACACAGCTTTTCAATTCTAAGCTTGAAGATTTACAATGAGTTCCCAATGTATATAATACTCCAAAGAGTTCAGTTGTTCTTCAAAAATTTGCTTAAATACTAAGGTGTCGGGTGCGTATTTGATGTGAATATTTTCTTCTCTGCCATCTTATTGATGTAGTCGTAGCAAGCAAAACCGAAGGTTATTTTGGAAGAACCCAGTGCAGTGAAAGCTGCCTGAAACTATACTGAAATCTCATCCAGAGATATTTTCAATCTTAATAAGAATACTCACAGCCCGTATGATAGGTTGACAGGCAATTCCGCTTATAAGACATTGCTGTTGTACGACAAATTTATTTCGCAAGCTATACCAAGAATCGCCATAGTCTATTAGGCAGTAAGTTGGCTTATTCGACGTGAAGCCTCTGTTCAAGCTCAGGTCAGAAATCTCCAGCAAAATGAAATAAACGGTCTTCCTCACAGAAGACTTCCGGCAGAAGCTCTGAAAGTAAAAATAAAAATTTTACGAAAAGTTTCTCAAAAATCTGTCGTTCGAAGTCAACCTTAAACTGTAGGTCCACATACTCATGTATAGAATTAACACACACAACATAAGTGGTCTGGGAACCTAGTTTGTAATTCTTACTGAAGGTTTGTAAAGATGTTTTAGCCTAGGAAAAAAGTCACATAAATTCCTGAAAGTTCTTTTTTAATATTTTCGTTGCCATTAGGCGGTTTTCGTATTGCATCGAACAAAGCAACTTAAGTTTTAAATGCTCAGGAAAATTACCTCAAAGCTTATTAAACTTTTTTTTAGAACATTATCTTCATTGCTTCAAAAGATCGAAAAGAATTTATAATACCGCCATTGCTAAACATTGTAATAGAACCTGGTATTGAAGTCACCGCAATCTATTAGGCGTGTGAGCTTATTAGACGTAAGGGCATGGTTCAAACTTCAGGCTAAAAATCTCCAGCAAAACGAAATAAATGAGCTTCCTCTCAGAGCTAAAATAAAATTGTTACGGAAAGTTTCTCAGAAATCTATCGTTCGGAGTCGACTTTAAACTGTAAGTCCAGCTATTCATGTATAAAGTTAACACACACAACATAAATGGTCTTGATCTCATGGTTCAAACTTCAGGCCAGACTTAGCCAACAAAAGGAAATATTGAAAAAATATTTCTCCGGCGATTTCCTCTCATTAGATTTTATGCAAACACCCTGAGAATAAATAAAAATTGCCATGAAAAGTTTCTCAATAATCTGTCGTTACGTTACCTTAAAGTCTTGTGTGGAGTAGGGTACTCAAACTACAAACTGAAAATCCAAAAAAAAAACAAAATTTTCTATTTTCCTCTCTTTTTTGAACATCACTTACATGCTGTTTAAACACTTGTTTTTATTTCCATTTTAGCCTTGTTGTTGCATCTTTGTATTTTACTTTCGTATAACTATTGCTGCAAAAACAATCTCGTCTATATATTTTGCTGCTCCTCAACACCAAGAAAATTTCCCATCATTGGTAGTCGCATTGTATTTGCATTTTGTGTGTAGTTTTGTTTGAAGGTTTTTAACTTGACTTTTATGATTTTTGGTTTGGAATAGGTTTTCTTTCCTTTTTTTAGAAATAATAGTAGAAAAAATAGATAGAGAGAGGGAGAGAGAGGAAGAGAGAGAGAGTATTTTATGAATCTTGTCTGTCATGAAGTTTATCAATGTCATGTTACACGGTCAATTTCATATGAAGTTTTGTACTAATTTTGAACAATTTCTTGTGAAAAATATAAAATCCGCTACCGATTTGAAGTGATGCTGCCAAGAGGCTGCGGTATCATCTTTAAATATGAAATGAGAGTTTTTTTTTTTGTTTGTTTTTTTTAGTGATTTTTTGTGGCAGTCAACTGTTTTTATGTTTTCCACCATTATGATTGTATGATAATGTTGTCGTGTTGTGACCATTAAAAATGTTGGCAGAAGACATCTGGTGTTGAGCTCTTTTTTTTTCTTCTCTTTCTTGGTAAATATCTGTGATAGTTTTTGTACGGCTATGGCAAGAGATAAAGCGTTTAACTTAATTTAAGTTCAACTTTATATACGCTTTTAATAGACAGGTCTAGGCTATTATTACCAATGATATTTGACACTGAAGCCTAAAATCAAAGTTTTATCGTTCGTAAGTAAAGAAAGAAAATTGAATTATGGATTGTTTTTCTCCAGTTAAGTGAAGCAGAAAAAAAAAGAAACTCCAAATAGCGTCTTTTTTTTTATTAAATATTGTTTTGAAATTCCCACAATATGGGATTTATTTTACGTCTTTTCATAACGCAGTTGGATTTAAAAGTTGTGGCTTTATTGTCGTAATTCCCATTGGAAGACATTTGACTTCAAATGAATTTTTTTTTTATTTTTGTTTTTTGTTTCACTGTTTGTGTCACTTGATTTCGGTTTTTAATCCCTTAAAAAACACCAACTGTCACAGGTTCTATTGTTTGATGTTTGATAGATCCACATGGTTTTTTTGTTTTTTTATTTTAATTTATTTCATTCCTTCATTCCTTCATTCCTTCATTATTATTATTAAATTGTTATTATTTTTGATTATTATTCCAAATATGTACGTTTGGCGGTAAAACATCACACGATGCCGCAATAAAGATTAATAATAATTAAAGGCAGCATATGTTATTGACAAGTCCATTAAAAACAATCTCTGTTTGATATTAAGCCATGATAACAGAATCAAAATAAAAAAAAGAAAGAAAAATTATCTAATGAGCTTTTATACTCACATTCATTCATATTCACCACTTTAATGATATTTTTGGTTGATGACATATTTTTGGTTCAAAAAATAAAAAAATGAATGCCAGTCTTATAGTTCTTGCAGTTTGAACCAAATAATTAATTAATTAAATAATTATATTGGTTTTAAGCTTTGATTTTTTTATAAGCCAAGTTTAGATAAAAACAAAGCTCTTAAGGGTAGAAAAATAATAAAAAAAAATTGTGGTAAAAAAACGTTTTTTTTTATATTTCTATGGCTATGACTAATAAATTGTTAACATGCAAACAATATTGAACGAAAATGTCAAAAGATAACAAGCAATCGCCGCCGGATAATATTTAACAAACGTACACTCACAGAAAATTATACAAATGTGCTCTTAAAAAGTTCCACAATATTTTACTTTCTGTTCTTCTGGTGTAAACAATTAGAATGAAGTTAATCTCTGTTCGATGTCAAAGCCAATTTGCAGTTTAAGAACCGGCAATGAACCTTAAAAGGAACACTACTTGGTGGGTTTTGTAAACAGATAGCAGCATTGAACCGTATTACTGTCAATGGAGTATGATTACCGAAAGTTTTCACCAAAATGGTAGAATTGGACTTAACTGGCTTCAGCAAAACGATATCTAAATATAGAGGCCAGTTTGGTAAGCATTATTCTCCACAGCATTAGCCGCCAAAATCACTGAAATTGTGTCCCTCTTAACCATTTTTTATGAGGATAGAAAAAGATTCTCGTGTACAGGTATAATCCCGCTACATTACCATCCCTCAAATGAAATACTACAGTCGTCGTGGATAATACCAACCTCAAATGAAATACTACGTCGATCGTGGATCAAGGTAAACCACAATAGATAGATTAAGAGGCCATGCAGCTCAATGGACACCAACCGGTCCGTATAGTTGCAAGCACTTTTATCATGACAATCCAGCTTTTTGGTTATTTGCATGCATTTCACCCATCAGCCCAGATGAATACTTTTTTCCCTTTACGAAAACCTTCCTAATACCTTATTTTAACCTGTTCAGCCTGCACATTTACAAAATTAAACGTTTCACAGGATTCTCTTTTGCGTCTCATAAGCCACAGGCTACTGTTTCTGGACATATTCCCTCTTAACACGATACTCTTCACCTTACGGCCATTACTTTCTTACCTATAATTGGGTCATTGCAACCTTTAGTCAGTATGAACCTATGCTTCTTCAGCAACCGATTGTTATGGTCGTGTGTAACCTGAACCTTAGTAGCGTCCGTTATTCCAGTTTAAAGTCGACTCCGACGACGTCTAGAGCTTTTGGAGAAGTGTTTCCATGCCCATTTCATTTCTCTTCTACACTTCTTATCAGGAAGCCTGGCTAAGGAGTTTCATCGCTGAAGAACTTTTCGTTTCAGTATTTTGTCTTAAGGTCCTACTCACGGGCTTGCTGTCTATTAACCCTCATACCACTGTCTAACTAGATCGCTTCAAGTGACGGTCTCGATCAAATGAATCAGCTAGTTAGAGATTCGCAAGTCTTAGGGGTTTATATGCAAGGTAGCTCAACCCATTCTATTTACTGTTTTCTTCAACAGCTTTTACAGTGCGCGTCCATAATATAATGTGGCGCGCGCTTTACACGCTTTTAGTTGTTTTGTGCCTATGCTCCATTTAGGTAATAATCGAGCCTGGTCTGTCATAGGTTCTCCTATGATATCTTTGGATGGTTTTAGCGTCCATAATGTGACCTCGTATCTTTCTGATCATTCGCCAAAGTACCAGGGACAGTTTTCCTTGGTACAAGATATTTCTGCTTGGAGCGGTAACATTCCTTACTTTGTGGCTCTAACCTAAATTTCTTGAGCTTATGGTCGGTCGCAACATGAACTCCGTATTTTTCGTTACCCTGTCATAATTCGTATGTACCTGGTTCTTTTTAACAGAACAGGCAAACACTCTTTGTAGGTTTTTTCCTCTCTAGTTCCCTGTTTCCTTGCTTTTGAGTTGGCCTTGAAACTGTTTAACGGTTCTGAAATGGCTACTTGCGTCATGCCTAACTGTTGGTGAAAGCTGTCCTTTACGCTGCTGCCAGTAGTCGTCAACTCGTGCAATGGCGAGATTCTTCTTTTTGATCCAATATTTTGAATCAAAACCTTTTGACAGGCGTCAGTCCTTTCTCACAGGACCTTTTCTTCACGGGGCAAAACCCAATCATCATTCATGTGAAGCGTCAGGCAACGCCATCTCTTAAACACGACGCGTTAAGCAGCTTCATCAGATACTTTTTACGATTCCAAGTACTCTCGCGATGGATAGAGATAGGATCGGCAACAACTCGATCATATACTTTGTCTTCGACTGGTTACTCTTTGCTAAACGCTACACACGCTATAATAACAAATTGGATGTGACATTCGCTTCGGATCGGTAAGGCCTACTCCACGACACAACTTGCAGAAACTTTCGTTCCTTGTCTGTATAATCTTGGACTGCTGTTCATCAGATCTCTGGCATCAGACAGACCTTATTCATCCCTAACATTTATTCTTGAGTGTAAATCTGCAACCAGCTCTGTTACGCTTAAGGACACTATTCCGTATTGACAGAAAAATGCCCAAGAATTAAATCAAAACCTAAAGCAAAAAACTAGTTTCTATTTGAATATCTCTGTTATCATTACTGAGCATCTTTTTTTTCCAATCTTTTTCCTCTTATGCATTCATTGTTTTGAAACACATGCCGTTAAACATACTAATTTTCAGCAGGTCAGTATTTGGACCACAAGTGTTACAAGTCGCAATTGTCTTGTCTAATTGTTGGAACGCGATTTTATTGTTTTTTGTTTTCAATTCTTTTTCTTCAATTTGGTTTTGTTTTTTATTTTAGATAATCGTTTTTGCTTTTTTTCTTGTTATTTCACATTTAATGGTGCTCTTTAAACTGCCATACATAAAATTACACACTTCTATGAAACATCTTCCAGGAGAAATGGTTGTAATGCCATATGCAATATGCACGTGGCCATGTCCAACATATACTGCAAATGGTGGTTCTAAACCTCTCAAATGGTGAACCACAAAAAATTTTTTTTTTTTTTCCCGCGAAAACTGGCTCGTGTCAGTAATCGGTACCCATATACATTTTCTCGTTCAATATGTTCAAACTTTCCGCGTATGCATTTCTGCTTCAACTATTGCCATTGTCATCATAAACGACGGCGCTAAGACAGGTGCTAAGTGCTAACAAGTTTCTTCCGCATTTACGCCAAAAAAAATAAAAAAAATTTTTTTTTCTTAATTTTTGTTTCCATGTTGTTTGTCTATTTTTGGATTTTCTTTTGGGGTAAGAAATTATTTGCCTATTGCTAGACTCGGTTTATTGTTAACTCTATTGCTGTGTGTAAACAACCTTTCAAACCAATGCAATATGTGGCATGTAGGGTATATGGCATGCATATGTGTGTGTGTCGTTTCCTCTTGTGCACAATTTTGAAATGAATTTGCCGGAAGATAAACTATCGACCTGTAAACGTGAACTACATTTGGCCAAAAAAACAGACAAACATACACAATTAAAGTTTTTCTCAATTTCAGTTTACAATTACAATTATAAACTGTTTTGAAATGTTAGACCACACACTGCCAAGTAATTATATTTCATGTTCAATTTTCCTAACCATTTAGTTAATTGAACAACAACATTTCCAGTGGTTGTTTGTTTGTTTGTTTTTTATTTTTTTTGTTCTTTCGCTTTTCGTTTTAATTTAAAAAAAATTAAATTTATTAAAAAAAATATTGTAAAAAAAGAAGAAAAAAAAATTGTGCGTTAAACATTAAGTCTTGGCCACGACTCTGTATGTCTGTAATGCATACATAAATAGATTTTATTTACCCCCTCCCCCCTTTCGTTCAGTTGGTTGTATGGTACGTTAGTTTATTTGGGTTGTGCGTGTATCTGGCCAAATCACGATTGTGGCTATACACTTCAGCAATAAAGTCATTAGATTCTTAAGACTAATTTATCAATTTTTTTATACGTTTGAAGTTGAAATGATTAAATGTTTAGTTTTGTTTATTAATTATTACCAACAGCCATAAATAATTTCGTTAAATATGCATCGTTATGAATGAAAAATAAAAGGAAATAAATTTTAAAAATATGCCACAATATAATGTTCTTGAGGAAAATGAAAAAAGAAGGTTACGTGGGTATATTAAGTCATAGTAATTATTTTTTCTGTTTGGAAAATGTTTTTTTTTATTAAAAATTGATTTTTTCCAAGTTCCTCTTAATATTTAAGAGTTAAAAACCTAATCAAAGGATTTTCAGTGGTCCTCATAGAGAGCTTTTCTTATATCTTTTCGTTTCTTCAAAGAACATTGGCTGTCACAAGGCATCATCCATCAACTCATCATATCTTTTGCTCTGTTTAATCACATCATTAATCACAGTATTTTAAATTATAATTATAAATTTACAAATGCCTTTACGTAGAAACAAAGTCCTCCTTGAGGAGCTTTGGAAATGTTCGTTATTAAAGTTATCTGCTTTGCCTTCTCCTGTGGTGATATTAACCTTAATTGGTCCACTGTAATGCTATTTGTCTTGGTTCTTTGTACAGCCTTTTTAATATACGAGTACTTCCAATCAATATTTTGCAGATGTTAACGAAAATATATCGCTAGACTAGAACCAAACCTATAGAGACCTAAAGAAAACTAATCGTAATTATTTTTAATATTTTTAGTAGATTAGCTATTAATCTACAAGGGATCTCAACGAGAAAAAACGTATAAAGAAATCCGAATGTGCTGGAATATACAGCATACATACATACATACATACATAAATGGTAATATGTTGGGTGTGTAAATTTATAATTTTATGGCTTTAAATTCGATGCAGATTTTTTGAGAAAATTTTCATGAAAAATTTATTTATTCTTAGAGCTTTTGTCAGAAATCTGCTGAGAGCAAGCCACCAAAGAAATTTGTCTGACTATGGTTTTGAACCGTGGTCTCACATCTAATAGGCTGACAAACTACCTACTAGACCACTGTGACTTCCGTAGCAACACCAGATGTTTTCATTTCTAGTTGTACTGATAAACTCAGGCGTTGGAGAAAGACTCAATCAAGTGGAACAGCCGTCCTTCTGGTCTTAGAAGCAAACTTCATAGGCTAGGGAATATAGGAAAAAGGTAAGAACACAGACAGGAATATAAGACAAGATCTACAGGATATAAAATGGAAGATAGTAAGCTACACAAGGAGCGTATAGGAAACCGTATCCTGCGGGATCACTCTGTGAAGGAAGTGGTGAGGAACATGCTGATAGAAGTAACAAAGTTAATTTTGGCAATATAAACAGACAGATTGCCGCACAGGAGAAAGTACAAAATTAGTTTTGAGCACATTTTTGCCATAAAATCACTGGAGACGGATGCAATTTTTCCTATCGTTTCACAAAGTTGCATAGAGGAACTACTGATATGCCTAATATTTTATTATGTTTATTATGTCGTAGATTTGGAGCTTGTATTGACAATTACAATGAAGATTGTTCATTCCAAAAGTTAGAAAAAAAGGAGTACTACGCAACCAAATACATTTGAAGCAATTAGCCTGACGGTCTGACATGTTGAAAATATTTGAGAAAATTATAGACAAACAATGTTCGA
This sequence comes from Sarcophaga bullata, assembly GCA_005959815.1. Lineage (NCBI taxonomy): Eukaryota > Metazoa > Arthropoda > Insecta > Diptera > Sarcophagidae > Sarcophaga > Sarcophaga bullata. The sequence goes on along the minus strand of QOCX01001329.1, from coordinate 23,758 downwards.
TATGGCCACTGCATCTTAGGAAACAATCATATTGAAGCAGGAAGATCTATTGAAATACCTATTGAAATAACTTAGGTAAAGCTGCAAGACAAATTAAAGAAACTTTTCTTGGCAATTATATTTCTTTTTTTATTTGTTGATACTTACTTCGATTCGTTCTACATGTCTGAGGCAAGGGTTGAACCACAAGGTCTAGACTAATAAGCCAACACACTAACTTCTAGAATGCGGCTGCTTTTAAGCCTTAGATTTTAATACGGCATTCAATAGGAGCAGTATAGCTTTTATGCTATGCAGAGAACTTACATACATGATATCAGGAAACAAACGTACTGAACAACGTAATAAGAGCATGTGTGTGATTGCATAATTCACTCTCCTTTTATGCAATATACCAACAAATTGGTAAGAATGATGTTGTCAGTCTATATTCCTTTTTGCCTAGAGATTTCTTAAAACTAATTTCTTCAACTTTTTTATAATAAAAATGGAAAAAACATACGAAAAATTAATTTCAAATATTTTTAGGCTTAAATTTTTAAGATACGATTATCAGTTTTGTTTACAAACTTTCTAAGAAATTGTTAAATTTCGATATCTTTTTTCCACGAATAAGCTTTTCGAAAATTAGTGACAAAAAAAAAATTTTTTTTTAATCTTTTACGCCATTCTTGCCACAAGCTTATAAATGCCAGGAATTGACAAGCGTAACGAAGACCTAAATTGTGATATGGGATCGGTCATTATTACCAAATTGCTAGAGTGTTTTATGTTGTTTAAGAAAAACAAGTGTTACAGAAAGAGCTCCAATTTGATGTTTTTTTTTTTCTCTTTTGGTTGTTAAATCTGATTAAAGGGATTAAGTTTAGAAAGTCAAAAGGTTTCAAATACAATTTAATCCTTTTTTTTTAAATATAACCTTTAGGCCTCAAATACAAAACTTTTTGTAGGCAAATGAATTTGATATTCAAAATTCAAATTTTTTTATTATCATTGATGGCGACAATTGGTTGAAATCTTTATTTTTTTGTTTTGTATTCGAATACATTAGAAATTATTTGAAATTTGTGTTTATTAAAGATTCCTAGTGATTGAAAAGCAAAGGTACAGATTAATGCGGTGTGTTTGACAATTTCCTTAAAAAGAGTGACAAGTGAGGAATAATTTTTTTTTCTTTTTTGTTTTAGAAAAAAATCTCTTCAAGTGTTTTGTGTCATGCTTTTGTTGTTGCTGTTGTTTTGTTTTTTTTTTTTTTTGTTTTTTAATTAAACTTGTGTTGCGGATTATTAAATACCGTATGGAATTTCAACTAAATTGTATTGGAGATTTTCGGGAAAATAACTGTTGTTTTGTGGCAGGCACAAAAGGTTTTTATCTTTCCACATTAATAAAATATTATGTCTCATCTGCCTTTTTCATTTCTGCATTTAACATGAAATTTTGTGATTTATAGACATTTCTTAAGGTCTGTACTGTGTTTTTTTTCTCTCTCTCTCTCTCTTCTCTCTTTCTTTCTCTTCTCTCTTTCTCTCTGTCGGGGTTGTGTTCGCAGCCATACGTTATAAGAATTTACCGGCAAAGCCATAAATAATTGTTATTGTTTTTGAGGATTTTTATAGAGGTTGCAGCTTTGATTTCAAATGAAAACCTTTATACTTGGCTATACCCTACAGTGGCAGTAATTGCGAAGTTCTCAGACAATTTCCTTACCAGTAGGAAAGATTCTAATCAGAATAATCATACAATACATTGGAACTGAGAAAATGTTTCCTTGTGCTTAGGAATGCTGTCTCAACCTTCAACAAATGCATTCACAAATACGTTTAAAAGTGCTCACATACATATATAATTGGTTATTACAACACTTCAGACAGGATTCCGTACTAGCTTCTCTCATGTTGGGCGTGTTAATTTTATGCATGAGTGGCAGAAACTACAGTTTAAAGTCGACTCCGAACAACAGATTATTGAAAAACTTTTCATGGCAATTTTTATTGACTCACAAAAGCTTTTTCCAGAAATCTGTTGGGAAGAAGTTGCCGAAGAAATATTTTCTTCAGATTACGTTTTGTTGGAGTTGATTGACCTGGGGTTTGAACCGAGGCCTCATGTCTAATAAGCCTACAGACTAAGTACTAGACTAGACCTATTAGATTTTCCACAATTGCATCCACAAATATACCAAAATTTCAAACTTTACCCCCCAATTACTCTGCTTTTACGCCACTGTTTCCAATAAACATGACTGTATGGCATTAATGATGGCTTGAATATTGGTTTTTGATTGTTCGAAAGTTGCAGGTTTGTTGGCACAATGCACTGACTTAGCTTAGCCTCATAATAAGTAATGAAGAGGCGTCTAACCATCCAATTAAGGAGTCCATTGCTGGAGCGAAAATTGTCACCAAATTAACTTTGCAATAAACGGATTGTTATGCCCACTTTCTTCCACTTCCTACTCTCTCTTCACTACCTCCCCTCCTTTTTCTATGCCCCCTGTTTATCCCTGCATCTTAAGGACGTTTGTATGCAAAGGGTCAACTTGACTTCCGGGTACTATAATTGTCCCTTATGACAAGTACACGCCCTCTAACCTAACCTAACCTATGCCCCCTTTATAGCCAGCTACGTCATCTTATTGGATCCAGATATCGTTGATGTTTAGCTGAATAATATTCAGAAATAATATTCAGTTAGCAAGCCTTGATAGCGTTAGCGATTCACCATAATGGCAGTTTCTTCTACAAAAAGATGATAAAACAATCAATTTTAATGGATGTATGATGATGAGTGCGTAGCGAACTCCAATTGTCTCCTATTATTGCTTTATTTACTAATTTTTTTTTTGTTATTTTATTTCTGTTTTATTTTCTTTTAAATACTTTTGGGGACTTTAAATCTTCTTTTTCAGTTTTTTTTTGGCTTTTTTTTTTGTACCCTTTTTTGTTTAATTTTTTTATTTACGTATTGAATTTATGTTTTTGTTTTTATTTTTTATTTAAATTGTTTTTATTGTTTTTGTTGTTGTTGTTGTTATTGTTAAATGTAAAGTGTTTTGATATGTCTTTCGTTTGTATATGTTTTTTTTTCCTGGTGGCATATAAAGAATGTCCGTCTAAACGGTTTGTTTGTCTGTTTATATGGAAAACTTTTCTTAACTTTATTTAAAAACCAATTTTTTTTATTTTTTTTTTTATTTTAAACTCATTCATTCATTTATTGTGTACATTTTTTTTCTTGTCTGTCTATCTGTTTCATATAGAAGTTCAAGGGTTAAATTGTGGGAGTCACGTTTTTTTTTTTTTTTTTTTTTGAAAATGCTTTTTCATTGTGTGTATGAAACTAAAGATTGGTGAAGTTTATAAAGCAGCCAGTTGAAGGAAGAAAAAAACGTTGTCTCTTTCCATATGTTTCATACTTACATATGTACATACATATATATGCTACATACATATGTGTCTGTTTGCCAATCTATATCCATACATGTCAAGAAAATATAATTTTTTTTTCTTGATAAATATTTAAAATATCATTTCCTTCAATTGTTTATATTTTTTAAATGTTATTTAAAATGCAAATTTTATAAAGAAATTTTTTAAATTTATTAAAAAACCCTTTTGGATTAACGAGAGATACTTTCTTACGATATGCATTATATAGGTTGGAAACGAGTTCAGTGTTAAGTCAGCTGTTTGAACTCATAATGTAGCGGAATATTAGAAGGCAACAACTGGTATGTTCATATGGTCTACGTTGTGAGCATGTGGAAGTTGGCTTAAGGTGTTCTTGTACTTAATCTAATAGCTTTTGGTTTTATTACAAGCTTTTCCTAAATTCTCATTAAATATTCTCAATTATCCCTGTTTTTATAGACGAGATTTAATCGTTTTACCAAGCTTCTGCTTCATAATTTTTCCTTCTAATTCTTTCATACATAATTGATCATTACAGTTCTTCAGGCAATTTTACAACCTAGGCTCTCACACCACTTATGTTGCGAGGAGGGACCAACAAATATTTTTTTTTTAAGTTTTCATGACAATATTTCTTTACTCGTCGTCGGACGTCACCGATGAAGTATTTTTTCACATTTCGTTTTATTGGAGGTGTCTGACCTGGAGTTTGAACCGTGGTCTCACGTCTATTAAGCCAACACACTACCTACTAGACTATTGCCACTTCAAAGTTCTTCCGCGAATTCTATTCGAAACTTCTAATACCACAAATAATTTCCAAATTGGACAACGTAGAAGTCCATGCAATCAGGGAATGTATGATCTGGACAACTGATAATATGGTAAACTTAATCTGTAAACTTAATATGTTTAAATGTGTTCACAAATTGTTAAATGGCAAATAGAGCAAATGTTTCCAGGGATATGAGATCAAGAACTGTTGTGGAATATGTGCTTAACAATTATTTTAGGCATGGCGGCATGTTACAAATTATATGAGTACCTAGTCATCAAGAAGTCAATGAAAATGTGGTTGGAACTGGTTGGTCGATAAACCTGAAGAAGATAGCATAAAAGGAGGAACTGCACAGCTGAAGAGCGATCCTAAGAAGAGGAAAACCATGATTATATTAAAACTGTCTAATGGTGTCTTGAGTACATATCTTACCATAGTCTGCTAAAAAAAAAGTACACCGGAACGGTATTGACATGGTGCATAATGAATGTCGGCTACAACTGGTGGAAGATATAAGTAATGAAGCTTACTTTTGGTTTAATGGCTAGATCACTAAGTAGAATTGTTGTATTTAGAATGCTGACAATCCTTAGCCATACGTTCTTATCATCCGTTCATATTTCTTGCAATATGAACAAGGGGAGCCCTATCAAGCCATGCAAACTGATTTTTATTATCAAAAAATTAATCAGATAAACGTACATAATTGGCCATTACAACTCTTCAGTCAGGATTACGGCTTAGCTTCTCACATCACTTATGTTGTGTGTGTTAATTTTATACATGTGTGACGGGACCTACAGTTTAAAGTCGACTCCGAACGACAGATTTTCGAGAAACTTTTCATGGCAATTTTATTTACTCTCAGGGTTTTTGCCAGAAATCTGCTCAAATGAAGCCGGCGAAAAAACATTTTTTTCATATTTCGTTTTTGAAGTGTGACCGGTTATTCGAACTCTAGCCTTTCGTGTAATAAGCCAATACACTGCCTCTTATTTCTTTCAATATAAACAAGGAGAGCCCTATCGAGCTATGCAAACTGATTTTTATTTCCAAAAACTAATCAGATAAACACCAACGACTTTTAGTTCCAATAAGTTGGCCTAACTTGTCATACAGCGCGCCTAACCGTGGATTTATTGTAAAGTTAATTACGTGACTTCTATGGCAGAAAATGTCATATAAATTGGCTCTCTGGATTGCATGATTAAATGCATATGCATTACGTTTAATAAGGCTATGCTAAGTCAATGCAATGTAGCAGCAAATCTATAACTTTCGAACAATCAGAAATCAATCTTCAAGCCATCATTAATGCCTTATAGTTTGTCATGTTTATTCCAAAATTTAGTCTAAAATTTTATTAATCGAATGACGTTTGAAACACGTAGTCCTAGCAGACATACTTATGCCGGAAATCACATTTATTTGATTGGTCCAATTTACATTTTGATCGTATTTTTATAAGCAAATTCTTCCAGCATATTAACAATACTTTAATTATTTTTTTTTGTTTTTATTTCAATTAAATTCATGATGGATTTTTGATAATCGTGCCAACAATTTCACCACAAACAAAAGGCAAGAACAGCAACAAAAACAAGTGTGTTATAAAAAATGAATACGTTTTGTTGCTGTTTGGACAGATAATTAATTAATTTTTTCTTCGATTGTCTGCTTACTTGTGAATGAAATGGATGATCGTTTAATGACCCCAAAAACAAAAATAAACAAAAAAAAAAAAAAAAATAAAAGAAATTAAAAATAAAAAATTTAAAGTTAAAGACACAAACAAATAAATAAGAAAAACGGCATTTCATTCTGTGATTCTTCTCGTTGGTCTGGCTTGTGCCATAAAGTGTAGACACAAATAAGGGCGTTGCTATTACCACCTGTGATGAATAACGTTACTTGGTGGATCGGTGTTGTTTTTTTTTTCTTTCAGCTCAGCACTTTTGCATGTCTGGTTTTGTTTTTTCTTTTTTTTTTGGAGATCCTCACGTATCGAGAAATGTCTGTTTTATACAAACAAATACCCCCACACCACTGATACCTATATTGTGTGTAAATACATACAAACGTTTACCTTCAATTACTGCCTTTACATACAACAAATACACAGGTGTGATGTTTAAAGTGGATTTCATAAGTTTTTGGTTTTGTTTTCTTTTCAATTAATTAAAATACAGTTTGGCACAATTGGTGGCCATTTCTTTTTCTTTTTTTTTTTTTTCCTTGTTGCTTGTTTGCTTGCGTTCTTCTTGGCTTTATGCGAGCATGTCGATAATACATAAAAGTAACTGAGAGTTTGCCATACGCCAACTCACACATTCACCAAGAAAAAAAAAGAAAAAAACCTTAAATACAGACCTCACCCAGTTGTAACTGACAGACTGCTGGGGTTTTTGTGTGTGTCTTGTACAATTTTTTTTTCTTTCTTTTTTCTTTCTGTCTTTTTTTCAAAGATACAGTTCTTGCGTTTGTTCTGAAATCAAATTCAAGCATTTTTTTCTGCTTTGTTTTCAATATTAAAATACAATTGATTATGTTCAACTGATGTGAGATACATTTGTAACAACAAGTACAAAATCTTTATACCCCTACATTAGCATAAGTGATGTCGAAATTGAAGTTTTGAAGACAATTTCGTAAAGCAAGGGCCTAGTTTAGACTACAACTGTTACGTATTAAGAAATTGAAACAGTGTTCTAAAAGGATTTTGGATTTAGAGATCCGGTTGAGTAGATTACACTCATAACAACCTGTGTTGGAACATACTTGCACAGCTTCAAAACTATGCTCGGTTTATATGGCATTATTTGAGCATTCCTTCGGTAAAATATCTATTGAAGAGATAACATTAAAGACTTACTGTAGACTCTAGTGGCTTCATGAAGTACATCCATTAAAAATTTTCGTATTTTATGGCAGGGTATTATAAAATCGTTGTTAATAGACCAAGATTTTCCCACTGATTTGAAATGTTTCGGTATTGTATTCAGTTTTTGTTTTTTTTTAATTTTTTCTTTTAAACAAACAAATTTTTTTTTGTAAAATAAACATAGAGGTAGATTACATAACAATTCAAAACTAATGTATCTGCTATTAACAAAATCATGTTGGATAATTTGATAGGGTTAAAGAACTCATAGTTGATAGGACTTAGGTATTTCCAGGATTTTTTTTTTATATTAAAGGACTAATATTTAACCAGATTTAACAATTGTCACCCTAAACGATGAACTCATAACAATTGGACACTTAAAGTTAAGGTGCGATAGATTCCAAAAAAACAATTGAAAACTTAACTATTGAGATGCGCTTAGTAAAGAGCACATGTAATATCAGATGAATTTTGCGCAAACAGAATTCTACGGAAGCATACAAAACACTTCGACAAAAAGAAGCAATAACAACAAGAAAATGATAATCGTACAGAATTAATGAAATTGTAATAAACATGCTCTGGATGGCCTCATGATGTAACACTTATTTATTACAAGAATATTAACGAACATCCATGGGTTTAACAAAAACATTTTTAGGCAGAAGTTTCATTTTACCCAAGGATCAATAAACTGCATGATCATTTGAATGTAGAATGGATGAAATTCTCTTTGAAATATTTTTTTCGAGGAAATTTCTACAATTTTGAAAGCGCTCGTCTAGCGTTAAGCATTCCGCAATTCCCCGGTACGTTTCCGACTAATTGGAAGATACGTAAATTAGGCCAGTTACTACCTTAATATACTGGTTTACTACCTTAATATACTGGTTTTCCTTCAAAAATGTTTCGATTGCGTCAAACGGAAGACAATAATATTCACACACGACAGTACAGAACTGTCAGTACTCTACAATGTGATCAACTGTCAATCATTTTATACAGACGCTGTAGAACAACAACGTAGTCTATCACATCACTTGTTCTATCTTGAGACAAATTTCTTCAGAGAGAAAAGGAACTACTTGAAATCATACATACATACATACATAATTGGCCATTACAACCCTTCAGTCAGGATTACGGCCTAGCTTCTCACACCACTTATGTTGTGTGTGCTAATTTATACATGAGTGGCGGGACCTAGCTTAAAGTCGACTCCGAACGACAGATTTTTTTGAGAAACTTTTCATGGCAATTTTATTTACTCTCAGAGTTTTTGCCAGAAATCTGCTGAGAGGAAGTCGCGAAGAAATATTTGTTTTTCATATTTCGTTTTTGATGTTTGACCGGGGATACGACCCCCTGGCCTTTCGTCTAATAAGCCATCACACTACCCACTAGATTACGGCGACTTGGCTGATATCTGGAGACAAATTTCTTCAGAGAGAAGAGGGACTACTTGAATCTCTTTCGCCAACTCGAGAATTTGAGCATCTAAACTTGCGCAAGATCTCCAATGTGAAAGCAGACTAGAAAAACCAGAGAAATCACTCTTGAATGAAAAATCAATATCATGATAATAAAACGTGTAGTGACAAACAGGCATTCGTATAATCAGTGTGAAGGGACTTATAAATATCAAGACGATCAAATATCCAAACAAAAATATTCAACGCAGGTCTGAAGTCTAATATGTTGTGTGGAATTGAAAACCAACTGGTCTCGAATACAATCTCGAGAATACTAGAGTTATTCATCAATAATTGTCCTAGAATATTATGTGGAAATTCTTGCTCATCGCCATCACCACTATGGATGTCTGGAACCTTACATGCTATCAATTCTGGATGGTGCTTAAATCTGTTGAAGTCAGGCGAAATTCTGAGAGTGAATAACATTGCAAAGAAAAGTTTTTCAAAAATTTGTCGTTCTAAGTCGACTTTAAACTGTAGGCCCCACCACTCATGTATAAAATCAACACACACAACATAAATGCTGCGAGAAGCTAGGCCTTAATCCTGTTTTAAGCGCTGTAATAACCAATTTTTGTTAACTTTAAGCCACTGATTTCATACATATTTCAATTAATATTGTATTTCACTTACTGTTTTTTTGTATCCTTAATTGATTGTTTAGCCATTCATGTCCTTCCATAGCTTACAATCTTTCAAGCCATGTGGGCCTGTTAAATTTTGTAAAGATGAAATACTTTTAAATCATAATTTAAACTTGATTAATTATGTATTCACGTGTTGGTTTTTAACAAAAATTCCAACAATTTTTATATCATTTTCATTATACTGCTGTTGAGTATTGATTTCTTTTGCTAAGATATGCAGGCTTAATTACCTTTTATTGCTTAAAAATATGGCACTTAATCTTCTTCTTCTTCTTTTTATGCTGGCTTTTAAAGGCAAGAACAAGAATTATTGCAACAATGTTTTATGCAAACCACAATATTTTGATTTTCAAAAAGGGATATTAAAACTTGGTTTCATTTTTCTCTTTCGTTTTTCTGTTTCTGTTTCGTTTTTTTTTTTGCTTTTTTTTTTGTGACTTATTTCAGGCATTATTTACTTATACAATCTAAATGCTCATATCAAAAACGCATGTTAACGAGTTCTTTTTGTGTATTAAACGCAACGTGTTTATACTTGCAATTTATATTTTGTAAACGCTAAACAATCACGCAATTTAGTGGCAAAACACAAATTTGCAGCAGACACTGGAAAAGGGCGAGAAAGAGAGAGAGAGAGAGAGAGAGAGGTCGTACGTTTGTTTAAATAAACCCACCAGCAGTAGATGAAGAAACGCGCGACCATTTAAATTGATGGCAGTGAAGTTGGGGAAAAAAAGGAAGAAAGAAACAAGGAACCTAATATTCAGTAGAAAAAAGAAATCTTTTCTTTACGTAAACATTGTTGTTCTGTTTTCATTTAATTTTGTTTTATAATGCAAGCAAAGCCTACTTAACAGGGCCATTTTAACAACAGACACATGGCAACTTATGTACTCATTATGGTACGAATGTCATGTGATTTCTACAAGAAAAACAGAAAAAGTAAGGATAAAAAGAAAAAAACACTATTTACGCCAAAGAAAGGCAGTCAATAATTTCTTGGTGTTATTTGGCTGTTTAAACGCCTCAATGCATTCTGCCAAAGCAGGGTTTGAAAATGAAAATCAAAACTTTTAAAATTCATTTTAAAAATGAAACAAAACTTAGACTTGCTGAGAGTTGATCTAATCATAATTTTCATACGTACATTATTAAGCATTAAGCTGGGATTATAGGGTGCCCAATAACCTGTACTGTATCTTTAAAAATTGTATCCTTTACTGCATCGGAAATTCTATCCCTCACTCTGATAAATTTAAGAACATAATAAAATATATTCGAAAAACATCTCCTTTACAATATTATTTTCCATTTTATTTTATTTTGTTTTAACACATTCATGTTGAGCATCATGCCTTAATATGTTGTTCTTACTAATGTTGTTGTAATAATACTCTTGTCGTCATTCATCCAATCTTTCATTCATTGTTACCTTTTAGTGACTGTTGTCGTTCGCGTTGTGCTTTTAAATTTGAGTAACCAAATACAATACAAGTATTTACTATACCGACATGTACATTAATGTTGCAACAACATTAATAATATACAAACAACACCAACAACAACAGCAACAACATTTTGTAGCTGGAATACACCAATATTGAGAGAAAGAGAGAGAGCAGCAGTGCAACAAAAAAAAGAAAAAAAAAGAAAAAAAAGTAACTCAATATTTTGCAGTTACACGTTAATTTAAGCACAAATTGAATTAATAAAACATGTTAAACATTGTGTGCGGTCCGAAAATATTTATTAATTTATGCACGAATATCGCCTGCCAACCAAATCGAAATCAGAAAAAAAACACCAAAAAAAATTTGAAAAAAAAAAAACAAAAAAAATTTGAAAAAATGAGTAAGACACAGGCCATATCAAAAGACTTAAGACACAAGCACACACTTGAAAATGTACCAAAAAAAAAAAAAAAACAAAAAAAAAGGAAAAATGGCTTGTAACAAAACTACTACACCATTTCCACAAAATGAAATACTTTTAATCTTTTTTGCATTGTCAGCATCTGCAGGGAAATTGAAAGCATCTGCAGTGTATGTGTTTTACCTATAAAGAGTTAGCCAAGGCTGTGTAATTTACTTTCACTTCTAATTATCGTTTAATTTTACGCTGTTTAATACTAGAATTCAAACACATAGAAAATGAATTATGTACAGTAGAGTACCCGTATGCTATTTTCTATTAAGCCAGCTATTCCAAGATAAATGATGAGATAGATAGACAGATAGATGAAGTATTGAAAATAAATTTAAGAAAACTACTATGACTATGAATCAATGATAACATAGGATGAAGGAGTTCTTTATTTAAAAAAGTAAATGAAATGTTTTGGTTCTATTCCCATAGCGATATCATCGACTAATTAGTTAGGTAAAGAAATAAGAAAGCCTGAAGTTGACAACCCAGATAGATGGAGTGAAAAACGCAGAGTAGTAGGCAAACTACGAGATCACAAGTACTTTAGTATTGCATTGATACAATCTAATGTGCTTCCTTCAATCTATGTACGTTATCTCTGCATGTATCTAGCAATCCTATGCCTATCAGTATCCTGGAACTCCTCATTTCGCATGCTAATCTACCTTGCAATTTCACATGATCTTGGATCCATTAGCATATGATCCTGTTTCCTTAGCAGAGCTAAATCAGTTTCCCCAGACAGTATCGAGAACTCAGATTGCTGCTCCGTTCTTCTTCTCCTCGGTTCAAGAGTACTACTTTCTATTAGATATCCGCAAGCTATTCTATAGTTTGAGGACTATGCACGCATGTTCCTTTTACTTACTCTTGTGTTTGTGTGTATCTTTTTAATGAGACTAAGAGTTCCACCATGACAGTGGCTATGTGATACTGACAATGCGTATCCACATTTTAGTTCGGTTTGGTTTTCAAGAGGCTTTATTCTTAACTGGAATATTTAAAAGATACTGGCTTGCATATCACCTCAGTTACTGCTACCCAATTGCCTTTTTAGCATTACTAACTCTATCCAATAGCGAATCACTCTCTTTGTATAGCCGGTTGCGACCTTGAAGCGGGGCAACAAGGCGATTAAGTCTTAGTGAGTAGAAGTATACCAACAATGTTACCATATTCTAATGGAATTCTTATTAAATAGTTGTAGCGCGCTCCATTGTCTATCTGCTATCCATCAATGTTTGCTATTATCTGGTGTAGCATCATTCCTTCAATAATCAAAGCTGTGCCTGTAAAGAAAGAATAGAAGACTGAAACCCGGCCTATAGCCTGTACAATTATGGAGCTACATATAGGGACCTATGAATGTAAACATAACCATCTGTCGGAAACAACATATTCAACTCAAATTGTTACCATAAAGCATGGATTAGATAAATAGGATAAATCAGTTAAATTTCCAATTCATTATCTACAGCTGCTACAGCTTTTTTTGAATGCTCTTGTCTACAACAAGACTTCCATTTTCTGTCGAATGTAGCAGATGCTGATAAAAAATGAAAAATGTAATCCTTTTTAAGTTGCTGTTATCTTTTGAGTACCAAAGATATCGACTAGAATGTATCAATTCACGTTTCATATTGGAAATGGTGTTTCTACTAGTGCCAGCACGTTCCTGTACAAAATCAAATCTTTCCAAAAAAAATCAAAAAAGAAAAAAAAAGGTAAGAAAATCGGGCGTATTGATCGCATTTTAACTGTGTAAACGCAATTTGAATTTACAACCGATTCGTATGCGTTTTACTCTTACATTTCACTTTGCCTGGCCATATTATTTCTTCCTTAGCCTTAGAGCTGGTGTTCCAATATGAAATTTATTTTGTAAGAAATAAAACATGAAGAAAAAAAAAAGCTGACGTGATTGGTTTGCATTTAAACAGATGAATAAAATAGAATGTTTATGTGTATGTAACAACATATAAAAGAAACCTTCTCTTTCCATATAAGCAACAATAAGGCCTCAGTGAAAAAATAAAAAAAATCATAATTTTCCACCAGCATTTTTTTCTTTCAGTTTGTTTGTTGTTGGTGTATATGGTTTACATAAAACTATAAAGCAAATGAAACATAAAAATTAGAACATGTTAAATGTTTTGTATAAAATTTACATGAACATGCAACAACATTCATAACTGTGTGGCATACACAACATGACGGTAACTGTGTGAGGCTCAGCAATTGGTGGAACAACATCAACTTTGGCGGCAAATATCGTTTGCTTTCCGTTTGATCTCTGGCGTTGGGCTGCTTTTACTTATATGCTCGTATTACCATACACTTAGTGTGTTTAACAACTGTAAAATACCAAAAAAAAAAAAACAAAATCATATCAAAGGGTCTTATAGTGTGACAAGAGAGTTTGCTGGCCTGTGCTGTTGTCAAAAAGCCATTCAAAAGGGGTATGAAAAATTGAATCGATTTTTATATGCCAGGTATGACAAATATCTCCGCCGATTTTTTTTCTTACTTTTTTTGCACACGATATTTTTGGTGGTTTTTTTTTTTGTTGTAGTTGCTGAAATTGTATGTTTGTAGTTGCATTAATTCTGTTGGCATTATGTTGCATTTATTTGGTAAATAACAAATTTCATTTTGTTATTTGTTTTTCTTTTTTTCTTTTTTTTTTTGTTGGAAACGATTACTAACCCAATGGGAATTTTAAGCACAAATTTTTTGGTTAGAGACATTTTATTACTGTTCGCATGAGTTAATTCACGTTCATATGGTTAAGACTGAATTAAGTGAGTTGTGTTCAGATGTTTATGTAATTTAGAATTTAACTTTGCATGGGAAATGTTTTGTGTTAGAATTTGATGTTAAAACATATTTAAAATTTTAATCTTGAAAAAAAGTCTCTAGTAGTCCCATCACCTTTCCCTATGCAATAACAAGGAGACGGTCTCGTCTTCAAAAATAATAAATTTATTCTTGCTTTATATGACAGGAAATGTTTTATAAAGTTTCCAATAAACTTTGTCTTCAATTAAATTCAATTAATTTGTAGATCGAACTAAAAGGTCAGACAATACCCTGTGACCTATTAGAGATAAGGATTATCATGTTCATTCATATCACTAGAGATTCAACCTAGGCAGGTCGTGGAATGTTATTAATGAATAGGTACGTGAAGAGCCAGAGCAATGAAGAAGATCTGTATATCAAACGTATGTTGTTCGTTAGATTAGCAAATTTTTCCTTCAGTATGGAAACTCATAGGCAACTAATATGTCTTTAAGTTCGATGAGGCAAATGACTTCAAAAATACGTCTCACTCTGAACTGTCGAGATAAAATTTCCGCAAATACAAGCAGGGCATAAGAGCCTTATGCCTTATTTTGAGTCCATACTTGGAATTCAAAATTATATGCTCATCCAACAATATGTCCTTAATATAAAGTGCCTTGTAAGGTAGAATATGGATTGGTCTTTAGATAGCACAGTGCAGAAAAAATTTCAATTTCAAAATCTCACCAGAGACTTTCACACAACTCCTAGCATGGTTGAGATTGCAAACTCAGTAGTGGCGTTAGTATATTGTTAATTGCATGATTTTTCTTGACTTTTGCGTGACTATAGCAGAGTGGTTTTAGAATATTATTGACTGCAGGATTTTCCTTGACTCCAGTGCCTAAAACAGGTTGAATTTAACCGCTTGCATAAGTTCTGTTGGTTTTGAGAACCGTTGTGCTTTGTGGCTCAGAAGCTAGGCCACCTGGGACTTAAGAAAATCTCATAAGAAAAAGTCTAACC